>OFHU01002992.1:0-188819 GCA_900245905.1 Lacerta viridis | reverse complement strand
AAAACTACCAAGACAATTCCCATGGGCCCACAGCCAGCTGATTCTTACTTTTCAGAATCTAGGGCGATCAAGGCGCTTTCCAAGGTTTCTTTCACTGGTCCCTGGGAGAGACAGGCTGGGGCAGGTTTGGGAAAGGCAGATGTCCCGGCCAAGTCAAATCCCTCAGCAGACGAAGTCTCAGACCGGACTTCTTCAGACAGCTGTGCTGCAGTCCCACTGTGACCAAAAAAAAAGAGAGGAAGGGCTAAGGGACGACCACAGCTCAGGGATAGAGCATTTGCTTTGCATGATGTGGGTAGCCCACATGTGCCCACCTGACTGCTTCGATTGGTGGAACTGGCACAACTACAGGTGCTGTGGAACATCTGTTTCACATTTGTAAGCACTTGATTGCTTAGTATAGCAGCACCTCCACTCTTTGGAACTCCCTGCCTGTTGAGATCAAGCAGGTCCCTTCACTGTTCTGTTTCTGGCACCTGCTAAAAACATTCCTGCTTATACAAGCCTACCCAGGTGGCTTAGAAAGCTCAGGTGATTTTATCTGTTTCAATACTTTAACCTTTGCGTGTTTTAAAGCATGGTTGTGAGCTTTTCTTTGTTTTACTGTTTTGTCTTTTGAAAACCACTTTGAGATTTTTCAGAGTCAAGTGGTGTACAAATTTTATGAAATAAATGAATGACTGATTGACTGAATGAATGCAGAAGGTCTCAGGGTCAATCCCAGGCAGCTCCACATGGGGCTGGGAAACACTTCCTGTCCAAAAACCCTAGAGAGCCACTGCCAGTCAGTATACTGAGCTATGTGCACCAATGGTTTGACTTAGAATAAGGCAGCTCCTTGTGTATTTTAATGGAGCACTAAAGGCCACTTTCCTGCATTGTGTGGAACAGACTTTCTGATAAGATGGTATCTGCAGAAGAAAATAACATGAAGACAGCAGGAATCAATTTGGTAAATATAAGGGGCAAGACAAGCATCTGCTTTGTATTCAGAAGGTCCTTCGCTCAATCCCTGGTTCCATCCCTAGAAACCAGGAAGGCTGCTGTCAGTCAGTGTGGGCAATCCTGAGCTGGATGGACCAGTGATGACTCAGTATAAGGATGCTTTCTCTGTTAAATGCATACGGTACCTCACAAACCACTAATAACACTCTCACATTTTGCATCAAGCAAGGAAAAAGATGTAGGCTTTAAAGGCAAATAGTTTGCAAATACTCAGTAGCATCACACCATTATTTTGTAACTGCTCTACCTAATCCTTCTCTCCATTTACTGTGTGGTCCATCTCTTTTTAGCAGAAAGGTAGAGTATATGGACAGTACAACCCCCACTGGACTGTTTCCCTTCAGGCTGCAGGTGGGAGGAGCAGCTTACCTAAATCCATCCCTCACAATTAAAAAATAATAACTCTCACAGCAGAAAAGTTACGGTAACATATGAGGCAGAAGTCTCTGCACATAAGTCTTCTCCCGGTGACTTGCCAAGCTTGAGTTCTTAATGTAGGGACAAAACATTCAAACATGCAATCCGCTTTCCTACAGGATGAAGTGGTGCATTCCAAGAGAGCCAAGTGCATAGTGCATCTTACTGGAGACTTAATGGCCAGAGAGGGGATAGCATTTGAGGTCACAGCTTTGCAAGTGGATTATGTGGATAGCTGCCAGCTGTTGCAACCTTGGCTGTGAGCAGCAAGGCTAGGCATACCAAACAGGGTAGCAGTTCACGAAGCAGACTTGGGGTGAGGAACCTTCTCCACCCAAAAGGGCCACATTCCTACCTGGGCAACCTTCCAGGGGCCATGTGCCAGCGGGGCAGGAGGCAAAATTGGTCTGAGCAAAAAGTGCACAGTTAGCTTTGCACAGTTGGCTTGCTTCTACACATCCTCAAACCCCCCCCCCCCAAAAGCCACACTCCTCTCTCTCTTCCATTCGGACAGAGCTCAAGTACACATTCCAGCATGGGAAGAAACACTCATGGAAGGTGTACAGTAGGGCTGGGGAGGGTGTGAGTCGTGGAGCAGGTACCAGGGAATATTTTGCCCTAGACCTGAGATCCCCTACCCCTCTCATTAAGGAACAACAATGCTGAGCATGGCTGGGGAGGTAGGCAATGGGCCCCAACACATGCTCAGCACCGCCACCCTCTGGACTTGCCTTCCAGTTGTCGTGTCTGCCCTCCCCTCAGAAGTCCCAGGTTTCTTCAGCTCGTAGCTCAGCAAAAGCGTGGAGGTTGTGTCCGCCTTTGCTATAGTCACTTCTTTGGCCTTCGAGGCCTCTTCCCCACAGTGTGGGCAATAGCTTGTGCCATTGACCTGGGAGGCACAATCACTGTGGAACCGGTGGGAGATGCTGCTTTCTGGCTGGCACTCCATGAAAGTGCCCTGGTTAAAGAAAAGAGACACAACGAAAAGGAGGAATGTCCGTGAGTTACACATCTTCAAGTGGTGCTTCGCCTTTGGCTGAGGTTTTTCAACCTCTAACTGCTGGAAAGTATCAACCTTTGATTGCAGTTTTTACAGAAGACCTTAAGAAGAGCCCTGCTGGTTGAAACCAAAGGCTCACCTGGGTCCTGTTCTCACAGTGGCCAACCAGATGCCCCAATGGGAAGCCTGCAAGCAAGACCCGAGCGCAACAGCACTCCCTACTTAGCCTCCCTAGCAACTGGCATCCAGAGCCATAGTACCTGCTATAGCAGAGGTAGAATGTAAGAAGGGCCCAGCTGGATCAGGCCAAAGACCCATCAAGTTCTGTTCCCACAGTGGCCCTCAGGTCTTCTTAGAAGAGTTATTCCCTTCTGAGAGAGGGAGCTGCCTCGTCAGAGCAGAGATGGAGAACCTGGTGCCCTCCAGGTGTCGCTGGACTCCAACACCCATGGGCCATAGTCAGCTTGGCCAATAGTCAGGGATGGTGGGAGCCAGAGTCTCTTAATAATATACATAGGGACACAAGTTTCCTATCCCTGCAACAGAGACAACTAGATGCCCTATTCCTTGTCATGAAGTGGTCAGTGCCACAAATAAAAGCCTTTATCCTACACAAAAGTTTTGGCTTTCATCCAATGGCAAGTCCTACTCAGAGCTGATATGCTGGTATTTATTGGCATGACTAACACAGGCTCATTATTTTCAATGAATTGACAAGTATCATTGGATGCCACCCTTTGATTTCAGTAAGGACTCCAACGAACTCCAACCATCCCCAGCCAGCATGGCCAATTATCAGGGATGGTGAGAGTTGTTGGCCCACAGCTTCTTGCATCTCTTATGGCAGTGGTGAAAAATTCACCCTGAGCCAGAAAGAAATATTGTGTGGGCTGTAGGATTGCCAGATTGAAAGCTAGAAAAGAGTCATATGATACAATAGAGGCAGGGCTTGTAGTCAAATCTCCCTGTGGATGCAGGCAATCCAAAGATTTAGACCATCCCCAAACAGGTGGCTTCTCATGCTCTGCATGTAGTTCTACAGTGAGCTGAGGGACAGCCCACCATCACTCAAAGGTCAAGGATAGGTAAGGTCTAGACTTCCAGATGCTACTGGACTCCCAGCCAGCATGGTCAATAGTCAGGGATGGTGACAGCTG
This sequence comes from Lacerta viridis, assembly GCA_900245905.1. Taxonomy (NCBI): domain Eukaryota; kingdom Metazoa; phylum Chordata; class Lepidosauria; order Squamata; family Lacertidae; genus Lacerta; species Lacerta viridis. The sequence continues at coordinate 185,240 of OFHU01002992.1, read as the reverse complement.
CAGTCCAGCAACAGGTTCTCCAAACCTGCATCAGTGTGTGCCCCTCTTGCCACCACAATCCCACCGCCACATTAAAGAATGCTGCAACCTCAGAGTGCAACGATCTCCTACAACTAGGGGAGGTTTTGAACCTTTTAAAGAAAACTTGCTCATATGTAATATGAAATCCTGGAAAGTCACTGCCAGATCAGAAGCAGCATGTAGTAACCTCCAGATTTTGCTAAACTACAACTCCCATCGGTCCCAGTCATCACAGGCAATGCTCAGTTATAATCGGAGTTGTAGTCCAACAGTATCTGTGATGCACCATAATGGCTATCCCTGCTGTAGGCAATACTGAGCTAGACTGACTTTTGGTTTGACTGAGTTTTACGTTCCTACAATAGTGTTTGCAAATCCATACCACAGAGAAGGGATGGGGAGCCTGTGACTCTCCACACACCATTGGACTTCAGCTCCCATCATGCCTGACCATTGGCCACGCTGGCTGGGGCTGGCGGCCCTCCAGCAGCACCTGGAGGGCCACAGGCTCTCCACAACTGCCACATAGCTTTATACCTTGCCTGCATTTCAATAATTCTTTTTGTCCTCTTTAAAGAATGCAACGAAAGCGGGGAGCAAAGTAGCAAGTGCCCTTTCCTACAAAGGCCGCTGTCATTCTTCTCCTGCCAGCCCAGCACAAACACCCCTGGCCCGCCCACCCTCTGTCCCAAAAGAGAAACTTACCGCAGTGCAAAAGAAGCCACAACCTGGGCAGCACTGGTGCTTCACCATCCTCCCTCTGTGGTCCTCACAAAGTATCAAGAACTGGACTTTGTTAGAAGGGCGCATCAGGTCATATTTCAGCACGGAGTTTGTGCACCGGCTTAGCTGAAGGAGGAAAAGACGTCATTCTTGGAGAGTGCACCAGAGAGAGAGAGGGACAAACTCCTCTTCTCTGCTATGCTGTGTTGTGCATTGAGAGTTCACACACTGACTGAACTGAAAGCCCCCATTCACAGCAATTTCAAAGACATGCACACCAAGCAGCTTATTACTTAATATCAACACAAGAAACGTTCCACTTTGCTCTCTTTGACACATGGTTGTAGGACGGGGACTAAACACAGTTCCAGAATCACCAAAGGCAAGCAACGTCTTCCACTTCTTGTTCGGTCCAGTTTAAAGAAGAGTTGTGTTGCACCAAGACTCGCCAAAGCAGCATCTGCAGGCACAAGTGTGTCTGCCAGTACCTCCTTATGGCAACTGCAAAAGGCCTCACTATTTCTCTCCCCCATTTGCTCTTTCTATTCTGTTCCTGTTTTCATTGGCCCTGCCTTTCCTGAACTGAACATTCCGTTAAACACGCCCACATTTCACTGGGTGCCAAGACTGGGCACACACCCTCCCTCCCATTCTAAACAAGGGAAAGGAGCAAAGAGCTTCTCTCTGTAAGTGAGTGCAGTCGTGACTGGTGTAGCTGCCTTTTTCCTAATTGATGGGGGTGGATTTCAGGTGGGGTGGAACGCCATCCCCATTTTGTGGCCATCTCTTTTTCTGCACTTCCAACCTTCTCGTTCATTGGATATGCTATGAGAGAGGGAGAAAAACTCTCCTCTATCCATGCCACACACAGTTTTATAAACTTCGATGTCACCTCTTACTCGCCTTTAATCAAAATTTTAAAAGTCCCTTTTCACTCCATTCCCTTGATCACTTTGTTTGCCCTTTCCTGAACATTTCCCAACTCTACAGTATCTTCTTGGAGTTGAGGTGATCAGGACTGTACACTGTACATCACTTCATTTCTCTATATTTGATATCTGGCACCTGAACATGTGAGCTCAAATTCAAAGCAGTCTGTTATAGCCTAATTGCTCATACAAGTCATCACTTGGTGTCAGGAACACAGGAAGCTTATGTAGACTCAAGTCTATGCTGGCCAGTAACTGCTCTCCAGGGTTTCAGACAGTAATCTCTCATAGTCCTACCTGGAGATGCCTGGTCCTACCCTCTGGAACATAGGATGTTTCCTCATACAGAGCCATAGCTTTCACCCATCTTCAGGGTTCTAGGCAGGGGTCTCTCCCAGACATACCTGGGATCAGACCCTGTAGGCAAAGCAGATTCTCTACCACTGAATCGCAGCCCTTCCCTCAAGAGCAGTTTTCTCTTGTACCTGTTGCAGTCATCAAGTGATGACTGTGCGCACCTGAACCAGCCCTAGCACTTCCTTCCTGAAGATTAATATGCCTGAAATCGCACAAGGAGGGCACCTGCACTTGGGCTTCCAAAATCCCCCCGTCTTTTCCTGTCCACTCTGTTTGAACATATCGTGCCCCTTGGAAACACCCTATTTTAAGGTGGGAAGTTACTGCTAAAAAAATATGAAAAAAATGAAAAGATGTAACTTGCATTCCTAAGAACGTAATAATCCTTTATTCTTCACTCCTCCTAAGTATACAAAAGCCATAAGAATCTGGACGTCATCAGGGATTAGAATTGGAACTCCTTAAGGCTGTTAAGAAGAGAAAGATCCATGTAGCCCAGCATCCTGTTTTTACAATGGAAAACTGGATGCCTATAGGAAGCCCCCCAAAAGGACCACAACAACACTCTCTACACTTGCGCTCCGTAGCAACTGGCATTCAGAGGCACCCTCTCTCTAACGGTAGAGGTAGAACACAGCCACCCTTCTTCCCAAACATAGAAGCCACCAATCTGAGAAAGCACCCAGCCTGACTCTTTGGCCCTGTTTATCATTCCTGAGGAGATGCCATCCAAGCCGTAGTAGCAGGAGAAGAATCTGCCAGTTATCTCCTGACCACAGGCACTCATTAGATCTTGGCTCCCCCAGCAGTGGCTAATTGAGAAACTACAGGGTGGCAGCTGCTGGCATGCAGTCTGCAGCAGCATCAGAGAACTTTGCTGGGCTACAGAACAGCCAGTGGTAGCGGACTAAATGGAGGGAGCTCATCAGAGACAGTACTAGAAAGGGAAAGAGTGGGGAGGGGAGGTAGGAAACACATGCAGAGGACATATGCAAGATCTGGGGGTTGGGGAGACAATCACTGTGCAAACCACAATTATTCCACCCGGAACTTTGTGAAAAGTGTAAGATATTGACGTACTTCATGGGCTGCACAATTTAGAAGAAACCAAGGCATCCACATTCCACCACAACTTAATTTGTTGTGCTTTGGTTATGCACCCATGGACAAAACCTGAGAGGTATTATTATTATTAGGCAAAACAAAACAGCAAATTTCAGCAAAGAGGCGTGTCTCGTGCTCTGAAGAGTGAGCTAAAGCATTAGCTACCTCTGTGCAGGAAGTTTCTGTTCTCAACACACTAGTAAAGTCAATGACTCGGGGGAGGACAGTGGAAGACCAACGCTTTGTATGCAAAAAGTCCCGGGTTCAATCTGACATCTCCAGGTAGGCCTGGGAATGATTCCCTGTCTGAATCCTGGAAAGCAGTTGGTATTCATTGTAGACCAGGCATAGGCAAACTCGGCCCTCCAGATGTTTTGGGACTACAACTCCCATCATCCCTAGCTAACAGGACCAGTGGTCAAGGATGATGGGAGTTGTAGTCCCAAAACATCTGGGGGGCTGAGTTTGCCTATGCTTGGTGTAGACGATACTCAGCTAAATGGATCAATAATCTGATCATATAAGGCAGATTTCTCTGCCCCTACACTGCTGGAGATGCCTCTGAATAGTTTATTGGGGACTGCAGGTGGAGAGATTGCTGTTGCACTCAGGTCCTGCTTGCAAGGCTTTCCATCTGGGGCATCTGGTTGGCCAGAACAGGATGCTGGACTAGAAGGCACTTTGGCCAGCTCTGGCAGGGCTTATCTTTGGATATTATGGACTGTTTCCATCCCCAATAACAGTTACCTCTCTTCCACATCCTATGCCAAACCCCACTCACTGGAACCAGACTTCAATGCCCTTTCCCCCTGGGATCCCACCCACCCTGGTCCTTGCGGATGAGCTGCACACTTCAGAACCTGAGCCAGGGAAGAAGCCCCACGTACGGACTGTTTTCAAGTCTGTGTGTAGCAAGCACCAGTTATTTTAAGGAAATGAAGGGGGATAAGCATGTGACTTTATAGGACATGCCAACCAGGTCCCTTGCCAAGCAGAGATGACGCTCCAATGGAGGTGCCAAGTGCCAACTACAATGATCAACAGAAAAAGAGAGAGAGAAGGGTGACATCACCTCCTTGTCCACACTCTCGGTTGCCATGCACTGGTTATTGGCTAGTGTAGTGATCTCCCGGCTTTTGGGAGTTTCCATTCGACAGCTACAGAGAGGCGCTTCCTGAAGGCTGTCTGTTTCCATTGCTTCAGGGCCATTGGAAAGACCTGCAGGAAAAAGCAACACACACAAAGAATAAGTAAACCACCTAACTCTACTGCAATCCACATAAGGAGACTGAGAAGGGAGAGAAACCGTAGCACAATGGTAACACAGGTTGTAAACAGTCACTAGCTGGCAACTTCATTTTTATTTTTTTTTAAAATTGTTCAAGGCTGTGTAAGAATGTCTGACATTCTGAAGGCCCCATATAGGCAAGACACCCCAAGTGCTTTGCAATTCTTTCTATCTGCATCTTCACATAGGCAGGCTGGTAGTCCTTCCCGGACCTAAAGGATGGAAAGGATATATAAAACTAAGTGAAGGAAGAGGAGGGGAGAGTGCAGTGCAAATGCACCAGGCAGAGATAATCTGGAGCTTTTGTTGGTGAACCTGCACAACACCAACCTTCTTGCCGTCTCTTGCCCTTGTGATAAGCAACAGTGGCCCACCTGTGGGGAGCCTAGCACAAGCAGCTCTGACCTACACAGGTGTATGGGTGTACATAATCTGCCTCCCTCAGTGTGGATTCATACTCACTTCTTTTGGATTAGGTGTATAAGCTCCCTAAGAAAAAAGTCAAGTTTTGATAGGACCCAAACAAATGGCATCATGCTGCAGAAAGGAGACTGTGACTAAAGATCAGGAAGAACTTTCTGACGGCAAGAGCCGTTCAACAGTGGAATGGTGGACTCTCCTTCCTTTGACTGAGGCTTTTAAGCAGAGATTAGATGGCCATCTGTCATGTATGCATTAGTTGATATTCTGGCACTGCAGGGGGCTGGACTAGACGACCCTTGGGATCCCCCTCCAACACCACAATTCTATGGTTCTACTTAAGTCTCTACAGTCTTCCAAACTCTAGCCTATTTCAATCAAAGTTGGGATACCTGAAGCAACCCAGTGGGGAAAGCTATTCTCCTTCACTATTCACCACTGAACTGAATTTCCTGCAAGATTCAGTGATGGCCACCTGCTTAGACTGCTTAAAAGGGAAGTTGGAAAAACACATGAACCATGAGGCTTGTCAAGGGCCTTGACAATCATGATACCTGCATACTACAGCCATTATTATAGGCAGTATGTCCCTGCATACCAGTTGTTAAGGGAGCAAAAACCAGGTCCTGCTTGCTGGCTCAGGAAGAACATTAGAAGTTGCCTTATATTATACAGTGGCCTCATACCAAGACAGAACCACTGGTGCATATAGCTCAGTCTATACTGATTGACAGCAGATCTCCAGGGTTTCAGACAACCAATATTCCCAGTGCTGAGGATGCTGGGGATTCGACCTGGGCCTTCCTGCATGCAAAGCAGATGAGCTATGATTCACTGAGCTACAGCCTTACCCGCAGGCAACACACCTACACTATAAAAATAGGCCTGATGACTCAATCTCATGCTCTGCAGAATGCCTACAGCCATGCAAAGTTTCCAGTGCCAGCATGAGATAACTCAGGACCTGCTTATGGGTTTCGCAGAGACATCAGGTTGACCAGTGAGACAACAGGATGCTGGCCCTTTGGCCTGCTCCGGCAAGACTATTTCTTATGTCCTTATACAACCTTTCTTTCCCCTTTTATTTGTTTTTTTCCCCTAATCCGAACAATGCTCAAAACTAGATTTGTTTTTGAGGACTCTTTACGTTTGCAGTTAGATGATACAGAAATCAAGGCCATTAAAAAAATAAATTGTTGAACCGATCCATCATTCCCTGGATCAACAGCTGCCACTTGAAATCAATGTACTGGTCGCAGTGTTGGTGCCAGCACCTCTCTTGAAATCAATGTTATTTGTCTCATCAAGCTCCTCTCCAGAGGTAACAACCGCAGGAAGGAGGGGGGGGAGGAGAGGAGAGGGAAGATTCTTCTGAATCACTTTTCTTAAGCATAAAAGCATTGTGGAGCATGCATCGTTAAGGGTCTGCTCAGCCTACTGCAGCCTAACTGGGTGAACAGGTTACAAACAAGCGCCATGAACAACAATAGAACATGGAAAACATATGGGTGAAGGTCCAAATGGAATTCTGCACCCATCCTAAGTTCTTATGAACATAGGAAGCTGCCTTATAAACAAGTCAGACTCCTGGGTCCACCTCTTGTTTACGCTGACTGGCAACAGCTCTCCAGGATTTCAGACAGGGTTCTCTCCCTGCCCAACCTGGAGGTACTGGGGATTGAACTGGGAACTTTCTTGCATGGTCTGCAGATGTTCTACTCACTGAGTTATTGTACAGTAGTACTCCAGGTTACGCACACCCCGTGTTGCAGACGTTCGAGTTGCGAACGCCTGCAACCCAGAAGTGTTTCCAGAGCGCGCGCAACCCCCGGATGTGCAGAAGCATTCTGCGCACTTCGCGCATGCGCAGAAGTGCTCAAATTGCGCTACTTCCAGGGGTTTTTGTTTTCTTTCCGTGCATTTGTGATACATACATACATACATACACACACACACACACACACACACACACGTTGCGTACCGCGACCCAGTAACCCGGGGTAACACTGTACTTCTCCAAACAAACCCAGTTAAGATTGATCTTTTGTCCATCTTGATTTTGTCTACACTGACTGACAGCAGCTCACCAGGATTTCAGATGGGCTGCTTCCTAGCCCTGCTGGGAACTAAATCCAGGACCTTTGGCATGCAAAACAGATGCTCTACTGCAGCACTACGGCCTTTTTGTGGGACACAAGCAAGTGCATTCCTTTCTACGGAGCTGCGAACTTGTAATTTGAGCCTGTTGACTCAGGTCCTGCAATTTAGGACATGGGAAACTGCTTCCTACAGAGTCAGCCCACTGGTCCAGAAGCAGGTGCTGTATCACAGAGCCACGGACCTTCTTAAATGCAAAAGGTGGCACCCAGCCAATACTATGCGGGAATGGCACAGCTCCTGCCCAGATGAAAAGGCTGGATTGCCAGACTGCCTTGAGCAGTGGCTCAGTGACACCCCAGCCAGACTGCCAGGAATCTCCCATCTGCTCTACAAAGCAGTCCTCTGGCATGCGTCAGCTGCGTGCCACCTTCTACTTGTCTGAAGGAGCCCTTCTGGAATTTTGTCACATGCCTCTTGCCTGAGAACAGGGAGCAGCACTGGAGGAAACTGGAAGGGGAGAACAGCTCTTCTTCTTTTCTTGGCAAGGGGAAAATAGAAAGCAAAAAAACGAAAGCATGACCAAGTGGACAAAGCCACAGGGACTAGTCAAATTGTCTTAGATCACAACTGCACCCAGAAGTGTTCTAAAGCCTTAATGCTCCCCAGGATATTACCACCAGGCCAATGCAGCATTATTTCATGCAGCATCCACACAAATACACACACACACTGCTGGGTCAAAGGTGATCCACTAGCTGCTCTCCCTTGCTCTAGTCTCACTCTCCATTTGATCCATTGATATGCCTTTTTGGCCTCTTCTCATTCTCCTATTAGCAGCCACCAGGGGGCATCATCTTAATACAGAGAAATGAAATCCAAGGAAACAAAGAACCAAAATGGTACATGGCCATATTTAGAACGCTGACACTCACCTTCTGATTGCGAAGATAGAATTCCCTTCACTCGGAGATCCAAGGAATCCAGAGAGACTTCCATGTACTCCATGTTATTCTCCACCCCAGTTCCTTCTCCACTCTCTAAGGAAGACTTGTAGGTTTCCGAACCTGGGTTTAAAATATACACATATTTATATAGCAAAGAAAAGAACTATGCATGTATGTGTGTGTGTCTCTCCCTCTCTCTCTTAAAGGCCACATTCATCTCTAGCAGACTGTATGCAGGCTACAGGCTGATGGATCTCTAGCAAATACAGATGCTAATAGAATAATTAAAATGCAACAACTGGGCCAGTTGATCTTTTCAGCCCTCCTTCCTACTCTCTCTGCCTGAACAAGGCAGATATCACCCCACCCTTGCACTGTTTTTTGGGAGAGGAAAAAAAAAGGTGCCAGCTACCAGGAGGAGAGGTCCTCCCTTTCAGACACATCTGTCTGCTGCTGCACTGCATTAGCAGCAGAAACGTAGATGAGAAAGAGGGAGAAGGACCTGGGCTTGCCTTGACTCACCCTACACACCCTGATGTAAAAGGACTTTAGATTTCAGCAATACTTAAAAAGACACCCAATGGTGTAGAAAACAAGATGAAGGGGACAGGAGACATCTGGCTCAAGGCAAAAAAAAGAAAAGAAAAAGGAGTGTTCAGAGCCAATTGTGCAGCCTCTCAATGAGCAGAGCAGGGTTTGCTAATGAAAACGAATGTGAGAACCTCTAGCAGGGATTTAGTTCATGCCTTTCCCCCCATTTGCTCCTTCCAAGAGACAAGTGTGCGCGCACACACACTCCCCTCCTCACACCAAAATAATTTTGCCCTCCTCCCTCCAACAAAGCACAATGCCAGCCTAGTCAGTCTGGAGATCTACAGCCAGACATTAACCCTGCAGGGTTTTTTTTTTTTAAGCTTCTTCCTTCTCCTAAAATTGTCCAAGAGCCAGTATGAGGAGGGAAGAAATGCTCTGAGCTACTTGAGGGTAGCCGATCAAATACTGAACAACCAAAGTGGTTTTTACCAAGCATTGGTGCAAGGATAAGAGACAGACTGAGGAGGGCCTGCAGAACTTTTCCCTTAAGCCCTGTAAGATCTTGAGCCTCTTGGGAGAAGAGTATTGCCCTCACCCATGGAGGATACTACCTCTTCCAATCATTTCTCTATAAGCAAAGGTTTGCCGGACACACCAGTTGCCCTTCTCAGCCCAGGAGAGGAAAGTCAAAGCAACACTATTTGGGAAGCAAAAGCCTTAGCTCAGTGGAACAGCTTCTGCTTTGCACACAGAAGGTCTCAGGTTCAATCCCTGGCATGTCTAGTTAGGACTAGGAGACACTCCCTGCATCAAATTCTGTACAGCCACTGCCAGTCTATGTAGGCAACAATACTAAGGTTGATGGACCATTGGTCCGACTCAGTACAAGGCAGCTTCCTATGTTCCTTAAAAAGAATGAAAAAGCAGACCCCATGGCTCGTAAGCACAAGTCCCAGAGCAGCAACTACTTTGCTTAGAAAGCCACATTTGAAGTTTTGGGGACAGGAGAAATGGCAAATGGGAAGGGCTGAGTCTCATTTCATCTTCCCAAATTGGACCCCTACTCCTTCTGAACATTACTACTCTTGCATCTTAGCTGCAAACTGAGGAGTCAGGTGGTATTCCTCATGTGGTCTCACGTTTTGGATCCCCTATCCTAAGCCAAGTGAAGAAACAATCTGCTTGTGCTCCCATTGCAAAGGAAAGGAAGGAGGAAAGAACTTGCTCAGCCCACCTGTGCTATACATTTATAGCCACATCACATCACTTTAAACAGTCATGGCTTCCCACAAAGAATCCTGGGAGTTGTAGTTTGTTAAGGGGGCAGAGAGTTGTTCCCATCAAAGAGCTACAATTCCTAGTTACCTGGGAAGAGGAATGGATTGTTAAAACTGCTCTTTGGTGGGAATATGGGGTCTCCTAACAACTCCCAGCACCCTTAATAAACTACAGTTCAAAGGATAATTTTGGGGGAGAAGCCATGGTTGTTTAAAGTGGTATGGTGCTACTTTAAATGTATAGTATGACTGGGGCCTCGGCCTCCACTAAACAAAAACTATTGGGGTGAAGGGATAGAAAATAAGACATTTGATCCTGTTACCCAATGCACCAGCTTGTTTCTTTTTACTCCTCCGCCTCCTCTTCCGGGTGGGTTTCAGCCAGGGACTGTCCATCTTGCCTTTCCTCTTCATCACCTTCTTCTTGAGGCTGGATTCCGAACTCTGCAAAAACCACAGGAGGCATCTGCTTCAGGAAAGCAGTGGCCTGACTGATCCTAAGCTATGCCCTTTGCCTTTCTTTGTGATTAGAAGGCAACAGGAGAGAGGCAAGGCTCTCAAAAGTACCTGAGGTTTTAAAAAGCCCAACGTATTTCAGAAATACAATCCTCTACTCTCGCTCCTAGCCACCAGGGGCTATCCGAAAGCTTGAGCTTCCTGACTCTTGGCTGGATCAGGGGTTCCTAAGCTGTGACCCATGGACCACACAGTGGTCTTGGAGCTTCGTCCAGCTGGTCCTTGGCCTGACTGTATTCAATATTCATATTGAATTATTATTATTATTATTATTATTATTATCATTTTTAAATTTGCCTCTCCCTTCACCATTTTTAGGTCAGCCACAGAGACTGGCACGTCTTGTGTTGCATAATATAGCTCCTTCCATGAAAATACCCCAGAACTGCCACCATATGCCAAGGTAGTACAAATAAATCTGCAAGCTTGGAAAGAAATCACTAGTCTCAGACTCATTCCTGTATTCTGCTTCCTCTGTAGCCAGACTTGTGTGTATCCAGCCAATCCAACTTCTCTGCCAAGAGAAACCTAAGGCTACCAATGGCTACCAGCCATGACATCTATGTTCTACCTCCACTGTCAGAGGGAGTATGCTTCTTCATACCAGCTGCCAGAAACCACAGGAGGGGGAAGTCTGGTTGGCCACTGTGAGAACAAGATGGTGGACTAGGTAGGCCTTTGGCCTGATTTAGCAGGGCTTTTCTTAAGTTCTAAAACTGCTTTCTGTGGCGTCTTGAGGTCCTTCAGAATCTTATCAGGGACTTCTTGATGAGAGGATCAGCTCCACCTGTCAGGGACACTATGAAGACTCCACTATACACATCCCACATCTCTTGGAACTTTATGATTGTTCAGATTTTTGATTGCAAGGTGGTTTGGGAGAATATCTACCTGGGCTGAGAAGTGGATGGTGATGGATCCGGAGAAGTAAGGCTCACGTGGGCTTACCAGAAGCATCTGGCTGGTCACTTTTGAGAACTGGATGCTGGACTAGATGGGCCACTGGCCTGATCCATATGATGTGATGTAGGCAACTTTGCCCAACCTCACTTATTTTGCATTTTATTACATCATGTAATCTTTACTATTCAGGGCAGGCACTTGGTATAAAAGCATTTTACTTCTGGTTTCTAGCCACATATTTGTTTCTTTAAAAGTATTTTTGCCCCACTCTTCTGCTGAAAAAGAACTTTATAAAGCACCTAACAATCAAAAGTAATCACAGATAGATGATAGATATAATCATTACAAATAAAATGCCGATCAGCAAAGCACAAGAAAGGAGCAAAACCAAAGAGCAACAAATCTCATTGTGTTCATTATTTAGCAAAATGTGCAAGAGCAGGAATAAGGCACAGTGAGCCTCCAGAAAATTCAGATGCACATACTTTTGGTGAACCCCAGCTTGCCGTGACAATTATTAACCCAGAACTGTGATTAACATTAAATTTGTTTTAGATTGGTTAATTTCCAAAAGCTTGCTTCAGAAACCATGGTTTGAAACTGGCTTGTTTTAAACTTGCCGCAGTAAATGTTAACCACAATTTGTCAAACGAAACAATACAACAAACTGCAGTTAACCAAAAGCAGAAAAGAAAGATTCTGAACTGCTCCCCTTGTATGTGTGTGGGAGTAGAGGAGAAAGGAGAGTAAGCCCAGGAGTCACTGTGGCTCATTTGTGTCTGTGCATAGCGCATACACACAAAGCTATGGTTTAGCATGATGTGTTAACCAGGCCATACTGGGTTGCACCATGGTTTATGAAGGTCATTCACTTACCTCTTATCACCTTCAGTATTTAGATCCATGTCTCCTTTAACTGCTGTTCTCAATTAAGTCTTGATACCCAAAACTGTGGTTTAATGTTGATTCACCTAAAGGGTATGTATCTGAAGAAGTGTGCATGCACACGAAAGCTCATACCAATAACAAACTTAGTTGGCCTCTAAGGTGCTACTGGAAGGAATTTTTTTTTTTTTTTTTTTTATTTTGTTTCAACTACGGCAGACCAACACGGCTACCTACCTGCACCCAAAGGGATCTTTTATCCTGGTAAGCCACCATTAAACCACAGATCCCTGGTTTTAATGCAACGAGGAAATGAAGTTTAAGCAGGATCCCAGCACTAAAGCCAGTGAGCAAGAGAGGAGTGCATAGGTCCCTATTAATTCCCAACCACAGTTTAAGAAGCCAGGATCATCATGTCGGGAACAGGCCAGATGGTTTCCACCCAGGCAAAAAGAACACTGAAATAACAATGTCTTAAAATGTAAGAGGAGAACCTCTTGTTGTTATTGTACTGCAGATCACCCAGCTATTTTCCAGCAGATCCTAATCTATGCTCTGCTTATCCCTGCCCGTATTTATGAGCACAGGCTGGGCTTTGTCCTGAAAAGGAAGACTACAGCTGCAGCCTGATCATCAGTACAGCAGGGATTCAATACTGGACAGTCTGGCTCAACTTACCAATAGGCAAAACTCGCCCTTCCAGAGAAATTCAAGCTTGAGGTGCTTTAACAAGGGCAAGGGACTCTGCTCCATTGGAACAAAAATTTGCAAATAGGACATTTATCTCATATCTACATTTATGTTATTTTTTTAAATAATAATTTTTATTAAATATTTTTTATGAGTTACAAAAGAATATGCAATGTTTCTCTTTTTTTGATCAGATGATAATGTATTTTGGTTACATTCAATGTAAGACAATATGGTATCCAGAGGTACCCTATCTGCATTTATAACCATGACTGATAGGAGGTTTAAAACAAGGCTAAACCAAAAAAAGAAAACCCTTAACTATCTGTCAGCTAACTCCTGGGAACAAGGTATTATCCTGCTGCACAATTATATGCACTTAAGTCCCACTGAATAGTTTTTTTGTTTTTTAAAAAAAAGAAAGCCCAGGTCTGTGCAGGATTGAAGCAGAAATATTTTGGGGTGGGCTGATTACAACTTCTTTTGATTCTTAAATGAAGAGTGGCAAATCTTAGGCCTGGGGTTTGAAATGTGGCCCCCCAAGCCTCTTCATCTGGCCCTTGAGACTCTCCCCAGGGCACATCTCCTTTTCAACCACAACCCTCTGATTCTGCTTCTCTCTGATCCTTTCAGGTTCCCATGTCATGTTGAGCCAAGCCATGGTTTGGCTAAGGTCTCTGGCTTGCTAATCATGAGCTGCAGCCAAGTTTTGTTCTTGAGAGGAGAGCGTTTAACCACAAATCCCAGGTTCAGGAGACATGTTAAGCCAAACCTTGGATTAGCTCAGCAAAGTGCAACAACAGAAAGGTCCAGAGTGGCTGAAAACTGCATTCTGGGAGCCCTCATACTTGTGCATCTCACTAAGCCAGGAAGGCTGAAGGAGTTCACTGATTAAAATCAACAAGGCTGATCAGCAAGACTTTTAATACCAGGTGAAAATCCACCCCACCACTCAATTAATCAGCACATTCAACACAAAGAGAGAGAAAAGGTCAAACAAAACTCCTGGAGATCATTCAGCTGTGGTTAGGAGGACAAGAAACAAACCCTGTGTTTGTGTGCTGTCTCCTCCCATCACTTACTCAGCTTAAATAATAATTTAAGGATTTGATCAAACCATAGTTTACAGTTACACCAGAACCCGTAAAGTCTGCTTTCCGTGAGTCCTCTAAACTCTGGCTTGCCATTTTGGTTTGGAGGGCTAGTTTAAACTATTCAGTAAGCCAAGATTGGTCTCAGGTCTGATCCTTCAAACCATGGAACTGGAAATGTTAAGCTTATATGTATCTAGTGGATTAGATTCTGGTAACATAATACCAGTTCAATGAGAGAACATTTTAACAGTTCAATTTGTTTGCAACTAATGGAAACAAATGCCGTTTCATTTTTAATATCCTACTGCAAAACGAAAGTATTTATTGCTTTCCATGAACAGTTTTGGCAATATATTAATTTCTGCAAATTTTTAGGAGGTCACAAATTAATAATTTTTAAAACCAGCTTACTGATTCACTAAGAATTCTTGAATCAGTTGTCAGATCTCAGATCTGTTACAAACACTGATTGGCAAATGCCTTTTGTGCCTGAATTAACACTACATCAAACAAAGAAATTAACTGAAAAAACAACGCTGCAAGCTTGTGCACGCTTTCCTAAGAGTAAGCCCCAATGAATACAATGGAATTTACTTCTGAGGGAGCACGTGTAAGATTGCACTGTGGAAATAGTATCCAGAAGTTCATTCTCAGTATTTTGTTGGAGACGTACATCCATACCCAAACCACAGTTGACTGGTTCAGATATACCGGTAGCTGCAAACTATGGCTTGAGGCAAGCAGGACAATATTCATCTTTGCAATAAATCTACCAATATGCCTTACCACTGATTTTATCAAGGTACAGCAATATGCCCAATGCAAGCCAAACAGGCTCTGTGTCAGAGCAAGCATTCAAACCTGGGACCCCCTGTATTTTTATCAAGGTACAGCAATATGCCCAATGCAAGCCAAACAGGCTCTGTGTCAGAGCAAGCATTCAAACCTGGGACCCCCTGTATTCAAACCCAACAAAAGCCTTTATGCTTGCAGGTTCCAGTGCAGCTCCCATCGCTTGAAATCAGCAAAGAAGGCGAAGAAAGGGAAAACGGCTGAATCAAGGGCCAAGGCAGAATTTGAAACACAAGTAAGAAAAGCACATGGGGAAAGTGTGCATAAGTATGGGGTGTGGTGCGGTATAGTGCAGTGCCTGCGATGTGGCACGTTTGTGTCTTGAATTGCAGCACCCAGTCGTCGGGAACCAGAGCCTTACCTCCTGCATCCCTAGCGCTATGCCTCTCCTACAAACTTGTCTAAGTGCCACAGTACAAGGGTACTACTACCTCCTAGGCTGCAGTAAGCATCAGCTGATCATCTACAGGCCAATTCTGGCTCTCTGAGGCCAATAAAAGCCATCCCTCATCAGTCTGAGCAATTTGGGTCACTAATGAGGAGCAGCAGTAGCAGCAGCAGCAGCAACAGCAACAACAACAGTAGCAGCAGATTCCCGGTGCCTTGCCTTGCCTCCCGTGAAAGATGGCCCTGGATAGTCCCTGTTTGGACTACGCCCCTGCTTCTGTCCTGCTTGCTCCAGCCTCGACCATGCCTGTCTGGACCACGCCCTTGTCTTGGCATCTGGCAAGCAAGGGCAGACCCCTGCTGAGGCCTGACAAGAAATCAATAAACTTTTATTGTAACACAGAACTGTTTAGAAGGTGAAAATCAGCAGCTTGTTTGAAACCCATAAAAGCAGGGAGAGCAATTGGGTAATATATATAAATATATATATTATTATTTTTAAATGTTATTATCAGGAAGAACGCTGAGCCTTGCATGGGTGCTTCTCACCATCACGCTTGCTGCATACATAAACTGAGGTGGGAAGGCATACAGGAGGAACAGCTCACCAAGTCAGACTCGTCACCATCTTCCTCATCTTCCCCGGAGTCTGCAGAGTCCTGCTCCTCCTCCGACTCACCATGGACAATCTGTGGTGGCCAAAGGAAAGTGAGCAAGAAAGTGTATCAGACGAGAAAAGCTGTCACCCACTTAAAGAACCACGGCTGCTAGCTTATGCTAAGTCAGATTATTTGTTCACCTAGCACAGAATTGTCCACTTTTGACTCAGAAGCAGCTTGCTGGGTGCAGCAAACCAACAGCTGTATCCAGTATTATGAAAAACACACCTTAATATAGTTACATTTTATACTAATTAAGTAAAGTGTTTTATTTTTTAAAATGTGTTTTAGCATGTTACAATAGGAATATGTTGTCATTTTATTAGTCTTAATTATTACTTTTATTAAGCTCTACTTTTAAATAGTGAATAGAATTTTTTTTTAAGTTTATGTAAATTCTGTTACCTGGTTTAAATTTTGTAACCTTGCTTGAAAAACACATTTACTAAGAAACCAGAGGCCTTTCTGCTGGGCATGACCAATCATGAGATCCCCAACAAAGATAGAATATTTTTTATGTATGCCACAACAGCTGCTAGGATTTTAATTGCTAAAAACTGGAAAACTGAAGAACTACCAACAGTGGAAGACTGGCAGATGAAGTTAATTGAGTATATGGAACTCGCAGAACTGACCGCGAAACTCCGAGACCAGAGGGAGGAGAAGGTGCAAGAAGACTGGAAGAAATTTAAAGAATATTTGAAACAACGTGAAAAGTTAGATATTTGAAATTGAAATCAGTGGATATTATAGGCGATAGCATTAAAATGTTAGTTTAAAATAGAATATAAGAAGATAGAATTGTGATTTTTTTATTTTTTTTGTATTTCTGTTAAGAATAAGGTGATAGATATAAGATGATAGATAAGGATTAAGATTAGTTGTAAAAGAAGAGTTAAAGTGGTTACAAAGTTACTACAGTATATTTGAAATGAACGCAGAAGAGAGGGCGTGAGGAAGTCCCCCAAGTAAGATTATAAACAAGATTAAAATAGTAAAATAGGTGTTTGAATGTAAGGTTTGTTTTTTGGTGTTGTTTTAGTAGTGCTTTTATGTATTGTATTAGTTTTTTATGTTTTGTATTCTGCAGTTTGTATGTTGTGTGTATTTTCTTTTTGTATTTTGTTGAAATACCAATAAATCCCTTTAAAATAATAATAATAAATTTTGTAACCTTGCTTTGTTCTGCTTTGGTTGAAAGACAAACGCAATAGAAGTTACTTGTGTTTGTGCTTTAGTCCTGCTCAGAGAAGACTCGCTGAAATTCATGAATTTGACTAACGTAGATCCACTAAGTTCCACTGAGTCTTCGTAGAGCTTAGTTGGCTACAAGCCTAAACTGCACATGTGAAAATACATGCTCATGGTCCCTGGTTCTGGTCCCTAGGTATTTATTTTATTCATTTTGTTCACCCTCCCTGTGGAATGCCCTCCCATCAGGTATCAAGGAGATAAAGAACTACACTATAACTACACTACAAAGAATTTTGAGAAGGCAGCCCTGTATTGGGAAGTTTTTAACATTTGACGTTTTATTATGTATGTGCAATATGTTGCCCAGAGTGGCTGGGGCAACCCAGCCAGATGAGTGGGCCGTAAATAATAAAATTATTAAACAATAATAGCAGCAGCACACAGCTTGGAATGTGCCTTCAGGGTTATGTGGCATGTGGCATCCACAAATTATCTACACTGCAGCTCTAATTGGGGGGGCTGCCTTCCTCCCTTTATCTGTAGTTTACACCAGAAACCAAACCGCAGATACTCCCAAGGCAGAGATTCCATTCCAGGGAAGAAGCCAGAGTAACTCCTACACAGAAGCACCAAGCCTCAAAGCTCACTCCTGCTGGCAGAAGCTTTTATCTCAGCAACAGGTTAGTAGTATTGATGTGGTCTTGACGCTTAATTCCCATCTGCAAAATAAGCCATGTTGCATTTTTGCGGGCAGCTGTGTTTTTGCATTGTATGCTGGTCTTCAGAGATTAGATAATGGAGCCAGAAAAGCCCACAGGCCAGAGCTGCTACAGAATGCCATGGACCGGGTGGCAAGTTGTGCCCCTTACTGGGCACATCTGTCACACATTTACCGATATTTGGAAACTCATTTTTATAAACTCTGTATTAGGTTAAAAGTAGGTTAACTACAGTAACAAACCTGTAATGTTTATGAGCTCTGTTTTCTTTTCGTTTTGGTATTGTATGTGAGTATATGGGTGTCATTTTTCCTCCCTTCCCCCTAACAAAACCAGGGGAAGGAATCGGCACTGAGCCACTGAACCTTCTGCCCCTTTCACCTCCATCGTAGATGTTGTGGTGCATGGAGTGAATGGTCATTTTGGGTGTTGCAGTGGTTAAGAATGGATGTTCCTTAGGGAGGCTGTATTGGCTAGAGTGCTGGAATTTGATCTGGGTTGGCCAGGATTGAAATCCCCACTCAGGTGTGAAGCTCACTCAGCCTTACCTACTTCAAAGGGATGTTGTGAGGATAAAAAACAAGGAGGTTGAGAACAGTGTATACCATGTTTAGCTCCTTGGAGTGGAAAGGTGGGATATAAATGAATAAATGAGTACAGTGGTACCTCGGGTTATGTACTTAATTGGTTCCAGGGTGCCGTTCGCACCCCGAAAAGTACGTAACCCAAAGCGGCGATATCGTGCATGCACGAAAGTGTGATATCGTGCTTTGCATGCACGCGAACTGCACAGACCACTTCTGCGCATGCACGGACCATGCACGCAGAGAAAAACACTTCTAGGTTTGCGGAGTACGCAACCCGAAAATACGTAACCCGAGGTATGACTGTAAATAAATTTGGGTCTAACTGAACCAATAATCACCAATGCATCTCTCTTTACTGCTTTATTTTAAAAAGATCCAACTGAAGGTGGCTAGGGGAGAGAGAAAAAGAGACAGATCAAATCTGCCATGAACTTTTTACCTCCTGATTAAAAGAAGCCTTTTCTCAATTTATTGTACAGGTTTTCGCTGATTAAATCTGCATATGTTTGCATGCAAATTGGAAATTCTGAAAGGTGGGGAGTGGGATCAAGCTTCTACAGTGGTACCTCTGGATGAGAAGAACGAGATCCGTTCCGGAGCCCCGTTCGCATCATGAGCAGTCTGCAACCTGAAGCACTGCTTCTGCGCATGCACAGGTCGCGATTCAGCGCTTCTGCTGTTCGCAACCCGCAGCAAACACAACATGAGGTACGACTGTAATTTTTTAATTTTTTTTTAAGATAATGCCCCCACATATTGCAGTTGGAACTCTCAGAGAAGAATCGCTGCCTCCGGTATAAGAGCTTCTTTTTTAAGGCAGAAACAAATTTCTGGTATTTTATTTAAATTTCTTTAAAGCCACCCAGGGAAAACTTTTGCTTTCTCCTTGAGGGACAGAATACATTTTGAAAATGAAGCAATGTGAAGATGGACAGCTGCCATCCACAAAGATGATTTACAAATGTGCATTTGTTTTGGAAACATTTAAGGGCTATTAGATTGGTTTTTGTCATTTATGACCCTGTGAATCTCTAGGACTTTAAGCTAATCAGACTGGTGACGACTATGCAGAGGAGTAAGTGATGGCATGAAGGGGAAGGGAGAAATGCAGCTTGCAAAGCTAATATATATCTTTAATAAAACATTGTTTTTTTTAACGTGGCAATTAAAACAAATATTTAAAAATAACAAGCTTGTGCTTCAATTTATCCAAGATTTTTTTAAAAAAAGAATGAACAAAGTATTTTAACTGACCCATCAACCCAATTAACTGACATAATATTGCAGCTCCCATTTCCTCCTTGAAACATCTGGATATAACAACAGCTGGAGAACACTCAGGCACCTGAGCCCTTGAGGGTGGTGGTGGAAAACATCTTTGTGCTACACCACAAACTCTTGCTTCACCTTGTCACTTCCTTTTCTCCCACCTATATTTATCAAAGTTAAAAGTTGTCCTCAAGCATCTCAAACAAGCATTCAAATCACCTTTCTGGCACGGCTGCCATCAACAACTCCCTCCTTAGCCATTCTGTTCTCCTCTGCAGGGAAGGCAGCCTGCTGCTCAGTTCCACGTTCATTGTCTTCTTCCAGTTCATCTGAGTCCTCTTCTTCAGAATCCGCATCTAAGCTCTCCCCATTCACATGAGGGCTAGCATCACCCTTTTCAACCTGAATGCACCCATGTGGACAAACAATTAAATCAAAAGCGGAAGTAAACACATTTTTTTCAGGCTGAGAGCCACATTCACTGGTGGGAACCCTCTGAGGGCCACGGTGAAGACGCAGTGGCTTCAAACAGCAAAACGGAATGCGACACCCCTGCACACAGTTCTCCATGCAGGAAGCAAGAGGCCTTACCACAGTTCAAGGACACATTCCAGCCAGGCAAAAGTACTTGAGGAAGGCACGGAGCAGAGCTGGTGAGGACTATGTCTTGCAGAGAGCCCTGAATGCCAGGCAGAAAAGTCAGGAGGGCTCAATTTGGCCACCAGGGTTTCCCTCCCCTGCTACAAATACATGCAGATTCCACTTTGCATTAAACCAGGGACAGGGAGCCTTTAGTCCTCCAGATGTTGTTTAGCTCCAATTCCCTTCAGCCCCAGCTAGCAAGGGATAGGAACTGGAGTACAACCACATCTGGAGTACTAAAGGTTTCCAACTCCTTGTTTGCTTATTTCACGCTGCATTCCTGTAAACCAGAGGCCACAGAGGTCCCCCTACCCTGTCTGTATTGACAAGCAGAGGGCCACAGAGGTCCCCCTACCCTGTCTGTATTGAACAAATAAAGTCGGGACGGGGCCCGCGCACACTGTCCTGAGCAAACTGGAGAAAGGGTAAGCTTAAAATGCAATAGCAAAGTAATTAAAAATGAAGAGGTCTACAACTAGGCTTACTGAATAAATAATCATTTTATGGGTTGACCATGGGTGCTCCCCTGTCTCCTTTTCTCCATAAATATCTGCAGGGGCTGTTAACCCTCACAAACCACATGCAGGCTTCCCATTGGGGCATCACTGTGAGACGGAAGGATGCCGGCCTAGATGGGCCTTTGGTCCAATCCAGCAAAACCATTGCATTCTTAAGAAAGAAGCAGACCCAAAAACAGTCTGTCACCTGTTGTGATATGTCACATTTCTTCTAAAACACAAAATTCCCTAGATTATACAGCTACACTGCACAAAGAGAAGTTCCTTGCTGATCTGTAACCACCATCTCCGGCTGCAAGAGTGGCTGACACCACCTTCCATTCATCCACCTCGCTCTCTTCCAAAGCCCTCACCTTGCCACCTGAAGTGGAATGGGCAAGGCTCCTGAACATCTCAATCATAGTCCTCTGTTTCAAAACTTTGGTCTTTTTCTTGGGAACCAGGCTGTACGTTCCCATTCTTCGCTTCTTCTTCCTAGATACTGAAGCAGCTGGACGGGAGGGACAAAAGAGAAAATAATCAGGGGGCAGAAAGTAGGGAGCAGAAACACAAGAAGGTATAAGAGCCTTCCTGAGGGTGGGTGGATCAGATGCAGCATCCAACAGTTAATTCAGTAAACAGTTAATTAAGTACAAAGGAACACACAATCAAACACAAAGTCCCCTTTCACTCCCCCTGTTTTAGTTATAAGCAGAAGCAGAGCGCTTGGTGGAGCTGCACTGCTCACCTGGCCTCTGTTTGGTTGCACTGCAGTTGCTTACCAGGAGACTGGGGGGCAAGTGGGGAGGTCAGGAGCACTGCATTGTTTCCACCACAGAATTTGCATTATACTGATCTTGCCATTCCCCCTCTACAATTCTCAGAATCCCTTGGGAAGAGGAAAAGACTATTCAACCACTCTGGGAATTGTAGCTCTGTGAGATACAACAACTCTCAGCTCCTTTAAGAAACTACAGTTCCCAGAAATCTGTGGGGGAAGTAATGACTGCTTAAAAGTGATCTCGCAATGCCTTAAATGCACTCTTATGTAAATAGGGCCTTGAGGACAAGCAAAGCAACTGATTAAAAGCTATTAAAAGGCAACATCCAACTAATGCAAATTTGCACTATACATTCAAAGTGCTGTTGGCATCCATCTGCCTTGGGAGACAATGGAGGAGTGCACCTTTGGGGGTGAGGTCAAGCATCTTCAGGCTAAAGATGCAGGCTGTGTCCGATGGCAGTTTCACTCCTCCCACACCACCAAAAAGTTTCCCCAATGCAGAATAGCAATTAGGCTGTGATGCAAAGACTTTGCTGCCTCCCCAAATCCAGAGATTCCCTGATGCAGCTCTTCTCTCGAGATTTTCAAAGCATAGATGGTGTTTCTCAAAATTGGATCACCAGCTGTTGTTGGACTACAACTCTCATCATTCCTGACCACTAGTCCTGCTAGCTAGTCTGAGAAACACTGGCATAAGGAATCTCTGGATTTAGGGAGGAGAAAGAGTGGGACAGCAGAAGTTGGAGTAAAGGTAAAGGGCCCTTGGATGGTTGTCTAGTAGAATTTGACTACGGGGTATGGCACTTATCTCTGCTTTCAGACCGAAGGAGCCGGCGTTTGTCCACAGACAGCTTTCCAGGTCATGTGGCCAGCATAAATAAACCGCTTCTGGTGCAACAGGAGGCCGTAACAGAAGCCAGAGCGCACGGAAATGCCGTTTACCTTCTCACCGCAGTGGTATCTATTAATCTGCTCCTGCTGGTATGCTTTCAAACTGCTAGGCTGGCAAAAACTGGGACAAAGCAGTGGAAGCTCACCCAGTCACATGGATTTGAACTGCCGACCTTACAATCAGCAAGCCCAAGAGGCTCGGTGGTTTATAGACCACAGTGCCACTGAATTCCTTCAAAGAAGTTGGAGGAGAATGCCCCATGTACAAGAGGCAATTAAAGGAGACACAAAAAGTCCACATTAATGTGAGGTATGTATGGGCCCTTAGAATCCAGGGCTGTATCTGCATCATACTTTTAAAGCACTAATATACAACTCAAACAGCAATGGCTTCCCCCTAAGAATCCTGGGAGCTGTAGTTTGTTAAGGGTTCTGAGAATTGCTGGGGCACCTCTGCTACTTGCATAGAGGAAAGGGGAAAACTGATTGTCTCCTGGGGAAACACACATGTAAGAGTTGGTGGAGGAGTAAAAAGAAACAAGCATTAGGTAACAGGATTAGATGTGCCTTGTTTTTCACCCCTCCTCCAATGCCAGCTGCTGAGAACTGCAAGTGTGAAGAGAGTACTGTTGCACTCAGCTCTGCTTGCAAGCTTCCCAAAGGTATCTGGCTGGCTGGCCACTGTTTGAAGAGGATGCTGGACTAAAGGGGCTTTGGGCTTCATCCCGCAGGTCTCTGCTTCTTTTCCTATGGCAGTTCTTATTTATCAGCATCTCAGCTGGGGAGGGAAGGGTTTACGCTTGCATGCTATGGTTCATTTGAAAATACACAGACACACACACTGTTAAATTTAAGACCTTCTGATTATTGGTGTGTTAAGCCAAATTTGACCCTCATTTAAGCTTCAGCTCCACCTCCACAATGTTATCTACAGCAAGTTTCTCTTTAAATTGCAAGGGCTGGTAATCCAATCAAAGGGGGCAGGTGGCAGTAGTGGAATTGGCCACAACAGTGGTTCCCCCACCCCACCTGAAAATTGCTGAGGGTCTTGACAGACCACTTGCATCCCCCCCCCCCATATTAGCAATTATAATGCCCTGTGCTAGATGTGGTCTGATTTTTAATTTTAATTTTATGGACACCCTGTGGACCACCTGGTGAAGCTCATGGGCCACTGGTGGTCTGCAAACCACAATTTGGGAAACCCTGGGTTACAGAAAGGGCCAGCGGACTCCAACGTAACCTTTTGCCTCCCCACAAAAATAAAATAAAAAGGGGGGTATGCACTGTTAAATTTTTACCTGTCTGTGATTTTGATGCTGCCACATAGCTCTGGTTCTGAGGTAGAGATGAATGAAGGCCAGGAACAGGGGGCAAAGAGAGGGGCTTCCCAAATTCCAAAATCTCCCTTCTTCCATCTTCCTTGGGTGTTTCTTTGGGGTCTTTACTTGTGTGCTGGGGAAGAGAAATCAAAAATAACCCTTTATATTTGAAAGGCCCTTTATATATATGATAACCCTTTATATATGAAAGGCAACTAGCTTAAGAAAACATTGCGGAAGGAAGGAAGGAAACATGTTTAATCCTCATTTAAAAAGGCACATATTCTTGTAATCTCCACCTGGCTCCCAAACCTTTCTCTTGCACAAAGAGAGATGGAATCCCCACCCCATCCAAAGCAAAGCACTTGAGCACAGCCAGTGAGTAAAGACACCTAAAGTCCACAACTTTTCTTTCAGCCACATAAGGTGCCCTTCTTTCTTTTTAATTTTTTTAAAATAAAAAAATGTATGAAGGTTCAAAGTGAAATTACAGGAGGCAGTTAAGAGGCACTCATCCAAAAGCAGCCATCAATAATGAAAAGTGCCTGGTGATGGTTCTACTGGCAGAGGTTTAGGTACTCAGTACGTCTGCTTAATGGAACACACATGTACTGGGACAGGAAAGGATACGCTTCAGACTTATTTTACTTAAAACACCCCTCCATTAGAAAATAGTCCTAGGCAGTGAATACTGGGACAAACATTTCTTACTGCACCATATATGAATAGAACTTATGACCCTGCACTGTGTTTTGATATTGAAGGGTGCAGGGCACAGGTGATCAGGCAGAATTTCCACTGCCAGCACAAGAGAAGGCATGTCCTGCTTGTGGCCGTTCCGTCAGGGTGTGTTGTTGGCCACTTTTAAGAACAGGATGCTGGACTAGATGGGCCTCTGGACCTTTCTCCCAGCCACCCACACCCGATCCACGCACTCTTTTTACCACCTTCGTTCTCGATCTGTGTGTTCTTTCTCCTGCAACCCCCTCCCCCGGCAAGATCTGCACACTCTTTCTGTCACACCAGCCTCATCCCTGAGCTCTTCTCACCCTCTTGCACTTGCATGGTTATAGCAGTGCCCAGTTTGAAGATGGAAACGGCTGTGGCAGGGCCAAAAGAGCTGCTGTCAATGCGGGGCTGGAACCGCAAGGCCGCCCCTGTGCCAGCGCTGCAACTCCTACGTGCTTCTGCCTGGCACCACCACCTTCACCTACCGAGAGGTAGGCAGCAGGAGAGAGGTTTGTGGAGTGCCCTCGGCCCACCTCCAGGTATGGTAAGACCAGCTTGCCAGGCCAGTGAGTCCGATCAGCTGCCCAGCAAGAGCCTGCTTCTACACCTCTCTTTCAAATCAGAACCAGTGAAGGCGGTGAAGGTCCTGTGTGAGTGCCTGGAGGCGGTTGGAGGATGGATGGCGGCTAACAGATTGAGGTTGAATCCTGACAAGACAGAAGTACTGTTTTGGGGGGACAGGGGCGGGCAGGTGTGGGGACTCCCTGGTCCTGAATGGGGTAACTGTGCCCCTGAAGGACCAGGTGTGCAGCCTGGGAGTCATTTTGGACTCACAGCTGTCCATGGAGGCACAGGTCAATTCTGTGTCCAGGGCGGCTGTCTACCAGCTCCATCTGGTACGCAGGCTGAGACCCTACCTGCCCGCAGACTGTCTCGCCAGAGTGGTGCATGCTCTGGTTATCTCCTGCTTGGACTACTGCAATGCGCTCTATGTGGGGCTACCTTTGAAGGTGACCCAGAAACTACAACTAATCCAGAATGCGGCAGCTAGACTGGTGACTGGGAGTGGCCGCCGGGACCACATAACACCGGTCCTGAGAGATCTACATTGGCTCCCAGTACGTTTCCGAGCACAATTCAAAGTGTTGGTGCTGACCTTTAAAGCCCTAAACGGCCTCGGTCCTGTATACCTGAAGGAGCATCTCCACCCCCATCGTTCAGCCCAGACACTGAGATCCAGCGCCGAGGGCCTTCTGGCGGTTCCCTCACTGGAGAAGCAAAGCTACAGGGAACCAGGCAGAGGGCCCTGCCCTGTGGAACGCCCTCCCCCAGATGTCAAAGAGATAAACAACTACCTGACATTCAGAAAATACCTGAAGGCAGCCCTGTTTAGGGAAGTTTTTAATCTGTGATATTTTAATGTATTTTAATATTTGGAAGCCACCCAGAGTGGCTGGGGAGTCCCAGCCAGATGGACGGGGTACAAATAATAAATTATTATTATTACTACTACTACTACTACACCGGCAGGCAAGCAGCACTCCCGGGCACCACTCGCGAATGTGATCTCAGTGGCCTTCGCGGCCGGGGGCAAGCGTTGGGGAATAGGGCAATGATGAAAGGAGGCCCCCACACAGCTGCAGCCTCTGAGCAACATTTAAAAGGAGTACGGAGACGGAGAGGCCTTCCCTCCTTCTCCCGCTTCATGCCAGCTGCTTGTGGAGGATCAGAGGGCCCCCCAGGACCATGGGGCAGAGCCCTCCCATGACGGAAGCAAGTACAATGGTACCTCGTGTTAAGAACTTAATCCGTTCTGGAGGTCCGTTCTTAACCTGAAACTGTTCTTGACCTGAGGTACCACTTTAGCTAATGGGGCCTCCCGCTGCTGCTACGCGATTTCTGTTCTCATCCTGAGGTAAAGTTCTTAACCTAAGCGTTATTTCTGGATTAGCGGAGTCTGTAACCTGAAGCGTCTGTAACCCGAGGTACCACTGTACCATGGTGGCCCATTTGTGTGAGGGCAGAGGGGAGAAGTCTAACCCAACCCCACTCCCCAAGATTGCCACCACCCCCAAAACTCTCTCACACATGGCTGAGCCCCGCAAGCCTGCTGTTGTTGCTTCTGCAGTCTGGACCACCCTTGGGTTTGAATTTTATGCCTATTTTTTTCCCTTTACCTTTGATCTTTAACATTAATTTGACCTTATAATTCTTATTTTGTTTTTTAAAAAACTTTTTATTTTTGACATCGATTGGACCCTACAATTCGATTTCATTCAGATATATGTTATATATATATATATATACACACACACACACACACACACAACAACACACACCCTTCCCTCCTACCTTTTTTTCTTTTTCTTATTCTAAAATATATTTTTATTATTATTATTATTATTATTATATTATTATTATTATTATTATATTTTTATTATCATCATCATTGTCATCGTTGTTGCTGCTGTTATTTTCATTATTATTAAAAACAATAATTCCATTTTATTATTTCTAGTTTAAATTCTTTCTCTTTGGGGGGGGCAACACTTTTCTTTTAACTATATCTTCTTTTTGCTCTTACTCTACTTTCACTGGTATCTCTTAAATGCCACTCCTCCCCCCTATTTTTATTTTTTATTTTAATTATCAAATGTGTCTTCTTTTTTGCTCTTTAAAATATGCAACCCAACCTAAGACTTTGAAACAAGTGATTTTATATATTATATTATATTATATTATATTATATTATATTATATTATATTATATTATATTATAATTATATTATATTACAAACAACAAAATCAACAACAGAGCTGTCTTCCACCAGCATTGCAATAGCCTGGGACAAGACTGGGTCACTTATCCATGTCAGTCTCTTATATGAAATGATTAAACAAAAGTCCCTGGAGTGCTTTCCTGGAGTCTTGCTCTCAACTAAGATTTTCAAACTGGCTGCCAGTTCAGAGCCGAAACAGTGACAACAGCAATTCCAATGGAAGGAGACTTATATTTTGCAGGAAGAAGTAAATGCAAGAGATGCCAAAGGGACTCAAAAATCCCAGATTGAAAACAAAAAGATAGTCCTTATATAACAGAAAAGAAGTAAACCTGCAAGATCATGACCGCCTGTCGTGGATGCTTTAGTTGAGATTCCTGCATTGCACGGGGTTACTAGATGACCCTAAGGGTCCCTTTTCCAAACTACAATTCTAGGACCATATTCTTTATTGGCAACTTTCCAAAGGCTGCATGCCAGGGGTACGTAGGGCCAGAGACAAAAGTGGCTGGAGCCATTTTACATATAGTAGAGTAGCTTCTACACACACTGCTCTCCTAAACCTCATCCAGATATGTTCAAGGGTACATTCCAGGTAAGCAAAACACACTCAGGGCGTGAGCAGTGTCAGTAAGTGGTGTGGCCTGGGGGTTCAAGGAGATGGATTTGGCCCCCAGGCCTGAGCTTCCCCATCTGTGTTTTAAGGCAATTTGCTTGCCGGTAAAATAAACATCCAAGGAAACCCTTCAAGATAATAGAGGGAAGTTGTCAAAAGCAGAAAAGAAAGGGGTGAAAATAATGAATTAACTACCCTACTTTTTTTCAGGCACCAAAAATTAAGTAGCAACCCTGCCAGATTGGAGGTGTATAAATCATAATAATTCCATTATCAGCTAATTTGGCTCGGAAATCAAATACAGTAGAAGAAAAAGATCACGCATAATATTTTGGCCATAACCAGACAATCTGATGCCTCATTTGTTTCCAGCCTAATTCACAGTTCAAGTATTAAACCCGCAGGATGAAGGAACCAGAAAACTTATTGATAACCAGATAAATCCCTTGCTCTGTTCATTTCCACCTACTGGAGACGTGTTTTTAACACAGTGAGAACTTAAAAAATCTGATCCGCGCCTGCGAAACTGAAACAGTACAGTTCATTCTAGGAAGATAATAAAGTGTTTTAATAGCAAATCAAACCATCTAACTGCCGGTCTACGCTGACTGGCAGTGGTTCTCCAGGGTTTCAGTCGGGGGTTTTTCCTCCCATCCCTCTTTACCATCAGAAATCTGCGGCTGAAAATATAAATGTGAAACTCTTTTCAGGTTCAGCGTTAACCTCCAATGATGACAGTGGCCAAAGACAGAAGCTTTTGCTGCAGAAAGCACATTATCCCTGTTCTTCTACAAGATGTGAAAGAATAAGACAATCCACAGCTGGGTCAGATACTTCTAAAAGCACATTTATTTCAGTAGGTCTAATCTGAAGCTAATGAACATTTTGATACAACCCTTTGTTTACACACAATGCCTTTGCTTCAAAAGGCAGCCTAAAAAAACTTGAACGGGTGATTCTTATGAAAACCAACAGGCTTTCTACACAGGTCAATGCAAAGACATGTAACTCAAAACAGGCTGCAGACTCACAAGTTGCTGGTGAAGGCGATATACCCAAAAACTCAGATACAGTGGTACCTCTGGTTGCAAACAGGATCCGTTCCGGAGCCCAGTTCGCAACCTGAAAGGCCCGCAACCTGAAGCGCCGAATCTGCGCACGCACGCGGCGCGATTTGGCGCTTCTGCGCATGCGCCGAAACCCGGAAGTAACCCGTTCCAGAACTTCCGAGTTCAGCACGAGTTCGTAACCTGTGCCGAACGCAACTCGCAGCGAACGCAACCCGAGGTACGACTGTATATAATAAGCTATGTACCAAATGATGTTTCAGTGATGTATTTATGATGTTTCCAGGTCACTTCCAGGTTCAGTGAGATTCACATATACATGGCCGTGTGTGTACTGAATGCGCATAAATGGGGGGCGGGGCTGTCTGTAACTGTTCCAGGGAAGAGAAAAATCACAAATCCCTAGCTTCCACTACTGTCAGCTAACAAGGCAATGGGGCGATTTTGGCAGCATTCCATCCTGGAGTTCCCATTTTCAGCTGAGGTCCATATGCCAGTGGTGGGCAGGGCATGAATGAAAATTTGTTCCTTCGTACAGTAAGCTAATTTCTACACACATCCCTCTCTACCCTCCATCCAGGCAAGCAGGAGACATGATGAGAGTTCAAGGAGACATTCCAGATAAACAAAAACACTGGAGATGCAAGTAGTATCAGTGAGGGGGGTGGCCTGGGGAAAGTTCTGAAGGCCAGAAAGAGAGGCTTCAAGGGGCGCATTTGGCCTCCAGCCCTGAGGTTCTGTACCTCTGGACTAACATCTACAGTACATAGCCTTTCTCCATTCTAAACCTTGGGCTCAATGCTGGTGAGTTTCTCTGCTTACCCTCATACAAGAATAAACGCATCTTCAGCAGCCTTTTACCTGAATGACATATTTTTTAAAAAGCCCTCTGACTACACAACTTCAAGCAATTCCTTCTTGCACCTTAAATACACCTGCCAGGCATCAGGTGAGAAAAAGGATTTTGGAAACACATATTTCTGAAAGGTAAACCACTCCACCACAGTCCTAGGTCGCTGTTAACACCACACAAGTGCAAGTGCAGGAGCCTTTAAAAATCAATGCCAGATGGAAGAATTATAGAGCTGTTTATGCACACTGAGCAAAGCTTCCCTGAACACAATGCCAGATATCTACAGCCTGCCCCAGGGCAGCTGCTCTGGAAAATGTGGAAGGATTGCTGATGAGCCAATAAATCCAAGAACCAAGAATCTACTGGCAATCTTAAAGAAGACCTGAGCTTCATGCAAGAATCACACATGTGTAATTGTGTAAATGTTTATCAATTAGTGTCTTGGGTGCCTGGCAGTGTAAAGCTCAGCCACAGGATCTTCTAGAGATAGATAGATAGATAGATAGATAGATAGATAGATAGATAGATAGATAGATAGATAGATTATGTTTACTTTTTCTTTTATTTCCTTCTTTTTTTTCTTATGTAAGATATATGTGATGTTTTTTCTTCTTATATATATATGTGTGTGTGTGTGTGTGCATTTGTATATGTATATACTTGCATGTAAATATATTTTAATCGAACAATAAAGGAATTTAAATAAAAAAAAGATAGATAGATAGATAGATAGATAGATAGATAGATAGATAGATAGATATTTGTATATAAAAAATACAAATAGAGATACAATTACACCAGGGCAGATCTTAAAGGCATGAAGCCACCAAGCCAGTTCCTTGTGCATTGTCTGCAAGCGATGGGAGAAACACAGGTATCATCCCCTTCCCAAGCAGGAGGGAGAGACATATCAACTGCTCTTGTCACAGGATGAAAACAGAATGTTCTAGGTATACAAGTTAATGAAGGAAATGAATGGTTGAATGCAAAAAAACCACCCCAAGGGACACTTGCTGGTGAAGGTGTTCCTACAGCAAGGGTTGCCAACCTTTGCAACATCTGTGGGCACATTTGGATTTTTTGAGGGAAAACCACAGATATTACTCTTCTGATCATCTCTCTCGCTGACCCCGAATCAGCAGCTGCTCCTTTAACAATAGGGGGAGAGAGAGAAACGTGCGCGCGCGCACACACACACACACACACACACTTCCTTTTCCAAGGGGACCCGTTAACACGAGCCTTGAAAAGTACATAGAGCTCAAAGAGGAAGTGGGAAAGAGTGCCCCTCTTCTAACTTCCGCCTTCAGCTCTATGCACTTTTCAAGTGAGGAAAGAAGTAACCACCTCACCTCGTCATGACCAAGGGGACAGTGTATGTGTGTGTTCAGAGAATGGGAACCGGGGCAGGACCTGAAGGCTGCTGTTGTGTTCACTGGCACCACATTGGCAACTCCTTTTCTAGGAGATCACAAAATCTTTTTCTAATAAATCAAAGTTACAGATAAAGTAACTCTAGACTGGGCTTGCCTCAGAAGTCATTCTTATCAGGAGTTGGGAACCCCCAGAATTCTACAGAGACATTCAAGTTTGACAGGCACCTGGGGGGAGAGAATAAGAGCTGCACAACACCCTCAAGCTCACACTGGCCCACACACACCCAACCTGTACACACCCACCTCGCCCCAGGATTCCTTAGCAGCTACTTTATGTATACTTTACCAGGCTAGAGGAGGGCTTGGGCATCGTCTTTCGAGCTCTGTGGATCTTGATGGCAGCAGGCACCGCTGCTGATTTCTTAGCCTCCATTTCATTCCTACCCTCCCCAGACTTAGCTGGCAGAGCAGCCTGTGCCTGGGAGAAGGTGCTCATCGCCTTCGCCTTGCCTCCTCCTGCGGGAAGTGTTTTCGTGGCAAAAGCCCCGCCAGAAGTCCGTTTGGGCGGCCCCTTAGCCATCTGCTTCGGTAAAATGTAGCCATTGCTCCCCATGACCGAAGTATGCATGAAATCGTTTGCTTTTATGTGGTTCTGCTTTCCAGAGTCACCGTCTCTCTCAGAAATGCCATTCTCCGCTACTCTGCTCAGTTTCGCAGTGGAGTCCCCTTGGCTCACTTTTACACTGTCCTGAGTGTTCTTAGCTGCATTTGGGTGGCTCTTGGCTTCGCTGCTTTCATAGGAGCCGTTGGTTTCGCCTTCGGGGGCCATCTTTGGCTCCCCAACTTGCTTCTCTATGGCATTTTCATCTGCTGCCATAGCATTAAATCCTGGAGGCAGAAAAAGAGGGGGATAGATGGAGTGAAGGCTGAAAGGAACATACGGGCCACAGCTCAGTGGCAGAGCACTTGCTTTCTATGCATAAAGTTTCAGATTCAATCCCCAGCAACTCCAGGCACAATCCCATCGGCCAGTCAGTGTATAAAATACTGAGCTAGATGCACCACTGATCCGACTCAATACACAGCGAATTCCTATGTTTTTCCAAGCATAAGGAAACCATTGGCTAGTTCAGTGTTTTTCAACCTTTTTTGGGCAAAGGCACACTTGTTTCATGAAAAAAATCACGAGGCACACCACCATTAGAAAATGTTAAAAAATTTAACTCTGTGCCTATATTGACTATATATAAAGTAATTTTTCAATTTTTCCCACGGCACACCAGGCAACATCTTGCGGCACACTAGTGTGCCGCGGAACAGTGGTTGAAAAACACTGGGCTAGCTGATGCCAAAAACACATCTAGTCCACCATCCAATTCTCAAAGAAAGTAATCAGATGACTCTTGGAAGTCTGAAAGCAGCACCTGGTGCAACAGCACTTTCCCCATGTATGACTCCCAGCTACTGGTTTCCAACAGCATACTGGAGGAGATGGCTCTTTGGAACTCCCTTCCATTTCATGTCAGACAGGCGCTGTCTCTATCAGTGCCTACCAGAGACCTTCCTCTTTCACCCAGCCTCTTATAAGTGACCTTTATATTCCAATCTGGATCTAAATTGGAAATGTTTTAAATATACACTTCCCCAAAGTGTGCCCCAGTCATTTATGCAACAATTCAGATATACATCTGAAGAATTTATTTTATTATTCTTAGAATTTGTAGAGGCAGTGCTATTGTATTTAGAGTTTGCTAAAATGATTGTGTTATTTTTTATAAATTCTGTGTTATTCTGTTTTTATCTTTGGTGGCTTTAGGCTATGAAGTGCTCCATGAATTGTTAAATAAATATGATGAAGAAGAGGGAGGAGGAGGAGGAAGAGGAAGAGGAAGAGGAGATCAACAGCAGCAACAACAATGGCCCAACTATTGTAGTTCAGGATCCTGGTATCAAAATATAAAATGCCTGTATATGGACTAGTTTTGAATTGTTTTACATATGGAACTGCTTTTAATTATTTGTTGTTGTTGTTCTTGTTGTTGTTTTGGGTGGTAATAAATCAATTATGTGCAGGTCCCACTATCCAAGAGCTCACTTTATGAAAATTCACTTATCCAAACACAAGGAATTAGTAACCAAATCTCACTATACACACAGGAAATTAAGATATCCAAATCTGCATGTAGTACTTTAAAAATAAATTTTACTGGTCTGCAGCAGCTGTTCACCAGAAACCAGGGGGTGGGAGGTGGGGAAAGACTGGACAAATAGAGAGCATCCCCCCCCTTCCTTATTTGACTTTTGCAGGGTTTTCCCAATGGATATCAATGGAATCAATGAAAATTGTTAACTCATTATGCAAACACTCACCTAACAAACAACTTCCCAAGAATGCATTGTGTTCAGATAGCAAGACCTGTGTGTAAATACCGCCTCCAGAAGTAGAGCAAAGCTTTGTGAGCCACAAATCTATCCATACGTTACAATAATTTAGAAAGTATTATAACAACTCCAAGTTTTAACACAGAGGTTCTGCCTCAAATCTGGTCATAGTTTCCACTTGCTTATTCTTTTAGCCCACCAACTAGTTGGCTCCTTTGATAACTACTGTATACCAATATATGGGGAAACTTGTCTAGGCACCCACTGAAGATATTTTTATTCAAGAACAGCTTCCCACAATATGGATTACTTATTGTATACAGTATTTGCAGATATTGTTTTAATCAACTTTTTTTATTTTATTTGTTCTACAAAGCAAAGTTCATAAAGCAACTCATTATTTTAATAAACATAGTATTACTTTTCTACTGCAATGAATGCCCTTCTGCAATACACACAAACTATCTATCTATCTATCTTTCTCTCTCTGTGTGTGTGTGTGTGTGTGTATGGGGGGGTGCGCGCGCACGCACACACACCCCTTCTGCACTAGAATCCTCATTTTCATTTAAAAAAAATCCAGTGCAGTATTCTGAAAATTATGGCCCGTACTCCAGAGTCTTGTTAGCCTGTTTTTATCACCAGGTGCTGCTCATAACAATATTGATCTTCATTGTGTTTGTGTGTATATTTGGGGGGGGGGGTCAATGAAGTACAAGGATGAGCACAAATATCCTCAACAATTTCACACCTTTTCTACAGACACTATTTCTGCAGATGACCAGAAACTAGCTCAACCAAAATCTCCCACATTCAAAGCCAACACTCTTGTCCACCTTACAGCATGGGAATTCTTATGCTTATAAGAAAGGACATTTCTCAAATTGCCCCTCAAGATTAATCTCAGGCAAGTCTACCCTCCCACAACAGGGTCATGAGGATATAAAATGAGCTAATTCCACACATGCTGCCTCAAATTTAAGACAGGAGGCAACTGTAAGTAGACAAACAAGGTGGGCATTCCCAACAGAAAACTAACATTCTGGTGGTTTCTTCAAATTCACATTTCATTGGGGAACTCTTGATAGATATCTGTGTCACTGAACTGCAAGAGTATTGCAGCTGTTAAATAACACTATAAACATTTCAAGTTGTGTGTATACCTGTGGTGGTTTATATTCATTTTTTAAATGGTTTTCCCTTGACGAGGAGCATTGTAAGACTCAGAGGTTGAACACCCCTGCTAAAGGAATTTTTGCTACAATTAAAAATCTAAGATCTACATTCACTTTGTCCTCTCTTAGGGACTTGACCAGTGCAGATCCAAAACTTTTTTTTTTTAACCAATGAGATTCAGAAAGGAAATAAAATGTGTATTTTAAACCCATTCCAAAGCTCCAAGACCTAGATCGCAATCCTACCTGCTTGGGAATAAGCATCACTGAACTCAATGGGACTTGCTCCTGGGTTGACCCGCGTAGGATTGTGTTGTTGATTACATTTACAGTATTTGGGATGCCTTCTCCCCACTGCCTGAATATATGCCGAGAACAAATTCACCCAGTCAAATATCATGGTTGTTTGCCTGCATTCTTGCTTTAACGCAAGGTTTTCCTCCCTTAAACACCAGGCACCCTAAGGCTTACAAGAGGGCCCAGAAGTGCAAGTGTCCTGGCCTGAAAAGGGTGCCCATTAAGGGCATCCTCAAGGGTAGCCCCACACAGAATGCATTGCTTACCTTCTTCCTTGCTGTTGGTGATATCTTTCAACAGCTCAGTCTTCATACAGATCTCTCTTCTGGTCTCTCCTTTACTCATTAGAGCTCGCTAAAAGGAATAGAAGGGAGGAAAGGAAATTAAGATTATTATATGCTTATAAATGAGCAAGAGGCACTGCTGAGTAGGACATGCTTTCTTCCCCAAACTAGAGCTGAGTTCCACAGGCAAAAATAAAATAAAATGTACTCCCAAGTAACTGTAAGAAGAAACTGCCAGAAAGTTACAAGGAAGTGTAGTGGTTATACTCTTGACCAGATGATCATTGGAGAATGGATACAGGCAACAGCAACCAGCTGATTGTTGACATTTACAATTGCCAACTGTGCAAGACCCACAACTCCCATCAACCCTGGCATCATATATGAGCATGGAGCAGCTTGGTGGGACTAATTAGGAAAGTGAGTTGGTGGTTTCCCACTGCTGGGTTAAGAGAGCTGAGTCTGGAGTAGAATAAAACTTTGATTCAAATTATTATCACCGTTATTAATTGCCTTCTATGCTATTGTCTGAAGGTGATGCAAAATAAAAGCAGCAAACAAACAAACAGTTAAAAGTACACAAAAGCAGCCGACACATTTAAAACAAAACAAAAGCAATATAAACTAGTTACATGTGGCAAAGATCCATTTATCCAGCTGGGGAAACAGAAAGAAGCAAAACTGTTTTTGCAAAGTGAAGATAGTGGGTATCTCAATGGGAATGCTAATCTACACAATGGGGGCAGCCACTTCAAAAGCTCTGCTCCAAGTTACTGCAGAGAGTGGGGCTTTCGAGATCTTTGGAATTTGCAGGAGAAACTCACCTGCAGACCACTGGTTATATAAAGGTTCAGAAAAACTGGTCTGAGGAGGCTCCCACGGGTGAGACAGAGAGTCCTAGACAGCCACATTTGGCCTCTGTGTCTGAGGTTTCCTACCCCTGATGTAAAAAGAATCTCTACTAAGAAGTCTGGGGTCTTCAAAAGCTGCTCCCACAAGGAGCAGATAGTTTTGGGCTATGTAGACCAATTATCTAACCCAGAAATAAACAAATAAAGCAGCTTCACATTTCCATACGTATAACTCCCCCCCCCCCGGTCTATGTACTTAGGAATACAGGAATATAGCTGAACATAGGAACTAAAAATGAAATGAAGTATCCAGTGGGGGTGGGGTGGGGGACAAAAAATACCCCCCCCCCAAAAAAAGCAAGACTAAGCTAACAGTAAAAATAATCACTTAAGTCCTATAGTGCAGCAGAGTTAAATGTTCGTATTTTTCCCTCCTGGCGATCTAAACAAGTTAGATCACTATTATTTAAAAATACTAGTTACAGGTAGGTAGCCGTGTTGGTCTGCCATAGTCAAAATAAAATAAAAAAAAAAAATTCCTTCCAGTAGCACCTTAGAGACCAACTAAGTTTGTTCTTGGTATGAGCTTTCGTGTGCATGCACACTTCTTCAGATGCATGCACACGAAAGCTCATACCAAGAACAAACTTAGTTGGTCTTTAAGGTGCTACTGGAAGGAATTTTTTATTTTTTATTTTATTTAAAAATACTGTAACATATGCAACTCAAAACCTCCAAGTAATTACCATTAAGAAGAGCCATGCTCAATCAGGTTGATGGCACATCTAGTAGAGCATCACATTCTCAGAGGCCAACCAAATGCCTGTGTGAACCCTTAAAGTAGAACCTCAGCACAAGAGCCCACCCACCCTGTCCTGTGGTTTCCAGCAACTAGCATTCAGAAGCATCCCTACCTCCAACCACAGAGGCAGAACACAGCCTCCATCATGGCTAGCAGCTGCTGGTCAACCTTATTCTCCATTAATCTGTGCAACCCAAGTTAGTGGCCAGCACTGCCTCCTGTCAGAGAAGGTTCCAAGTGCCGTGTAAAAAAAAGTACTTTCCTTTGTCTGTACTGAATCCTCCAACGCCCAGCTTCATTGGGTGTCCGCTAGTTCCAGTGTTATGAGAGAGGGACAAAAGCTTTTCTCTATCCACTTTCTCCATGCCCTGCAAAGTTTCATAAACTTCTACCATGTCACTTCTTGCTTGCTTTTCCTCTAAGCCACAAAGTCCCAGGCACTGCAGCCTTTTCCTTAAGAGGTGAACTGCTCCTCCATGCCGTTTATCGTTTTTTGATGGACAGGCAGACAATCTGGTTCCTCTTCGGAACCTGTTGCTCCACTCCTCCCAAAGCAACACAGAAGCAACTGATTCCTTTCTTCGAAGGTGAAAAAGAAGTCTAGACGAACAACTATGAAAGGTCTTTGCTGCCTGGACATGCACTGCTTCTGCATTCAGTGCAGCAAAAGCCAGCCATTTCTTTTATTGAGTTTGTATTGAGTTGCACTGTTTACTTCATTCACTTTCTGCCTTATTTATATCCTATTGTGTTTATGACATGGTTGTGGCTATTGTAATGCTGGCTAATTTTAATGTCACTGCTATTACTGTGAGCTGCTTTGAGCTGAAGATTGTCACTGGAAAAACAAAATGCAACTATTAACCAAATTCAAAAGCTAAAGCGTTTTGTTTTGCAGAACCCCCTCTTCTGCTTGAATTTGTATTGTTCCATTCCATTTGTGTGTTTTATAATTGCAATTGTTTCATTTGCTTTTGTAATTGTACATTCCATTGCTGCAAACCGACTCGGGGCCTTATGGCAAAGAGACGTTACGAAGAAATAAATAATGTAAGTAATGCTCCCCGAGATCTGGGGGAATGGCTATAACCCAGTGGTGGAGAATACGATATGCTTTGCATGCAGAAAAACCCAAGTTCCATCCCTGGCATCAACCGTTTTTTTGTGTTTATACAAAAAAAATATTTTTAAAAAATAGGATGAAGTAGCAAAATGTGGGAAATGAACCTGTCTCCACTCAGGACCCCAAAGAGCTGCTGCCAGCCCGAGTTGACAATACTGGGCTAAGACTGACAAATGGTCTGACTCTGTATAACGCTGCTTCATAGGTTACTGGAAAAGCCCACAGCTCAGTGCTGGAGCATCATCTGCTTAGCCTGCAGAAAGGCCGAGGTTCAATACCCGGCAGTCACAAGTAGGGCTGGGCGAGGTCAGAGTTAGGTGGGCCAATGGGTCCACCTGGCAAAAGCCAGCTTCTTATGCTCCTTACAGAGTAAAATGTTTGGCTGTGCTCAGAAGCAAGTGCACTGTGTTAAATGAATTCTTGCAGACAAGAAGGTATGTTTCCTTTTGCACCCCAGATCCTTCCTGCCACAGTCAGTGAGCATTTCGCCTTTCCCTCTCACTATTTCTGCACCAGCCAATCCACAGCTTCCGTCCCAAGCGAAGCTCAGCCTTGATAAGAACATTAAGAAGAGCTCTGCTGGTTCAGGTGAAGGGCTGAGTCTAATCCAGCACCCTGTTCTTGCGGTGGCCAACCAGATGTGCCAATAGGAAGCCTGCAAGCAGGACCTCAGCACGACAGCACTTTCTTCTCTCTTGCGACTCCCAGTAACTGACACTCAGAGGCAAAAAGCCTCCGCCAGCGGAAGAGGAACACAGTCAATGTCTCCAGTAGTCGCAGCTACCCTTGTCCTCCGTGAATTTGCCTTCCAAGATGACAAGAGCCCCCCCCCCCCTTTTGCCAGTCCCAGTGTCAGCCTGGAACACACTGAACAGGCGCAGCATCAGAAGGTGAGCAAACATGAATCAGGTCTGCAACATATACTGAAGCAGCTCCCTTTCAAGGGAAAACCCAGAATCCTAGAAACTAAGCCAATGTTTCATCTGTTAAGAGGTGTTCTTCAGGGTTGCGAACGAAGTGCAAACCGCAAAAAAAGAAAAAGAACACTCAATGTTGGTATAAAAACAGGGAACACGGGAAGCCACCTTATACTGAGCCAGACCCATTGGGCCCATCCAGCTCAGTATTGAATAGACACTGACTGGCAGAGGCACTCCAAGGTTTCAGGCAGGGAAAATGTTCAGCTCCAAATGGATATATGCCAGGGATTGAACCTGGGGCGATCAGCATGCATGGCAAGAGCTCTAACACGGGGCTACGGCCCTTTTGCATTTATGCTCACGAAAAGCAATTTCTCTCACTACCCCAGCCCCATAATAATAGCTGGCAGGAGGGCATTTCATTTGTGTGCTTCAATTCCAGCAAAATGCCACAGGGTTTGAGGTGGTTGGTTTGATTGCTATACTTGAGTATCTTTGAAACAGACACCCCTATCAAACAAGGTAGGTATTGTTTAGGGACAGGGAGGAAATTCAGAGTTCTCTGAAGTACCTGGGAAACCAGAACATACTGTAGAGCAGCCTTCACCAAACTGGTGCTCTCCAGGTATTTTGTACCACAATTCCCGTCAGCCCCAGCCAACACAGTTGGCAAAAGCTTTTGCAGGTAGTCAACAGAGCAGGCTATGAAGACAGAGCAAGCCATAACCAACAGTTTGAACACTTCCACAAAGTTCATGCAACAATGCTTTTCAAAGACAATGCACAATGTGCTCACATTCCCTACCTCCAGGACTGCAAAAACAGCTATCCCATTAGACACTTTTTACCAGCCTTGTATGCACTGAGCACCATTTGCAGCCATTCTTCCAAAGCCTCCTTATTTTCTTTTAAAGTTAAGTTTCACTCCACCAAAAGACAACATCCCAAACCCAACAGTGGTGTTTAAATGAGCACTATTTTATCTCTTTGTCTTGTAGGGAGAAGGGGGCAGGACGACAGGTTTTGAAGTGTATTATAACCAAAGCAGGCACTTGCTTCAACTCCATGAAAATGCCAAGGATGCAGCCTCCCTCCACCTTAATCAAATCATAAATATGAAATGCAATCAATGTTTGCAAGCCTGAATGGTATTTCTCACAAAGCAGAGCCATGGAGAACTCTACACCCTGCCCCAAAGACGACACTCGAGCCACACACTGCTCCCCACAAATCAGCCACAGACTGCAATGCCCAACCAGCTCCTTCCAAACACCCACCAAAGCCCACCCCAACATGTTTCCCCCAACAACTGTGACAGTACCTCCATTTCTCCTCCCACACCCACTTAAATGCAAAGCAAACTTCCCTTCTGCTCACACTCCACCATGCCCCAATCTGTCGGCTCCTGATTGGCAGAGAAATCTTATACCCAACCCTCCCATGCAGAGAAATGTCTGCTCTAACAGCACTCCCAAACAAAAGCCAACGGCCAAGCAAAGACTGCTTCAGAATAAAAGTCTCCTAATCATTCTCCTCCCTCCCTTTTCCTACAGCTGTCTTCCTCCATTCTCCCTGCCCACAACAGAGTGATTATTAATCTTCGGCTGCTGGAGATTCATCACAAAGGTTAGGCATACATATGCATTTATATGACATGCACACACACACACACACACACAGAAACATAGTGGGGAAATCATTGCATCTTAAAGCCTAGAGCTGGTGAGGCCCCTTTGTAAGGGCTTTTTTTTTGTTTTTGTTTTTAAAGAAAGGGAGTGGGGGATATGGCAATCCAAAGAGCTCAAGGTAGGGATGGTTTTCCATTCCATTTCTGAGACCCGTTCTCCGCTGCTACCTTGGAATGACAGAGGGTGCATGCAACGAATGCTCTTGAAGACCCCAAACCCCAAGGATGAGCATATTTTCCAAACACTGTGCCAGATCCATTAAGAGCAAAGCCTCAATACCCTTATCCTGGTGCAACTTGCATCTATCTAATGAGAACGTACTAAAAGGCACCACTACACATGCATTTTCAACAGCACAGCACAGCTTTCTTTGGCCTTCACTCCTCCTACTCTTTCCCCCACAACCTTCCTCACACAGAGGAAGTGTTCAATATGCTAAGGTGCCATCCTTAACTGGGCTTCTCTTGGTCTGTGGTTTCGTTGATTATGTTGCTTTAAAATTATCACTTGGAAGCGCGCGCACACACACACACACACAAAAGGGAAACCCAGAAGCAACGCCTTCTTATTTCAACTGAAATAGGTCAACCCACAGAAGACATGCAGGAAACAAATCAAGGGGAGGCTAACATCTAGCCATGCTAGTATAAAAATACTGTACCCAGCCAGAGCAAAATCTGCATGCAGGAAATTGGGGGCCCCCCAAAACAACAACAACAACAACAACAACCAGAAGAATGGTTCTAAAAGGCCTATGAAGCACAGACGCACGGAGCAAAATAATTCAGCAGAGCTGGGCTGCTCTTCCCATCTCTTGCAACACAGCCTCACATCCCACCCAACACAAGGGTCTAATGCTTTCTAGAGTCACATCTCCATCTCTAGTAAAAAGAAACCCCACACAAACACAAAAACCCACCGCATTCTAATCACGTACTCCAGGATTTTGTTTCGCCAAAGAAACTATTCACGTACTGTGGAAAAACAGCCTAAGCATGCAATATGTACAGGAGGCAAAACTGATAGGCGAAAGCCCTTAATAATGAAGAAAATAATGCAATTCCCAACAACTAGAGACTGAAACAATGCAGCATCCTATATACCTTGGTGATTATTATTTAACTGGCCCCCTTAACACTGGCAGGGCAGGAAGAGAAACAAGGAAGCAAGGTGTTTCCGTTGCCAATTATTAACCAGTATTTATTTTACTGATTTATTTTTAAAAATAATTAAAATGAAGCTGCAGTTCCAGAGAAGGATATTTTGAAAAGCATTTTATAGGTGTGATTTTTTTGATATCCCAAGCACACCAAAGACGCCCATAAATAATACAGCACATTGCTGAATAAGATGAAAAAAAATGGCGGATGCAAAAAAAAAAAAAAAAGGAAGGTTATTTGTTTATATCATCATCATTTCCCTCCCACTGCCTCTTTGCAGGTTGAGGCCCTTTGCAGGGAAGGGGCACAGCAATCAAACAAATAAATCTGCCTCCCTATTGTTCTCAGGTGTGCCTTTTAATATTCAAAACCATTTCATAAGGCCAGCTCACCAAGACAATACCTCTTGTCTAGCACAGCTATTAAATCTCCCCCCCCCCACACACACACAAAAGGAAAGGAATCACAGAGGCCCTTTGAGCTATTAAGCATTAATTGCAAGGGTCAATGCAGAACTCCATGCCCAAACACACAGTAGGAAGAATGTCTCTTTGCTCTGGCTGTCAATGCCACCCTCCCCCACAAAAAAATACTGCAGTATTATCCTGATCTTCTGGTCTCATAACCCTAAGGGTAGGGGAAAGACACATCAGGAAGGGAGGAGGGACATGAAAGAAGAGCATTTAAGGTGCTATCCTAAGCACACTTACCTGGAAGTAAGTCTCAAGGATATAAAATTGGACTTACTTAAGGGTAAACATGCTTAGGATCTGTCTCGCAAACTAGGACCTTCTTGATGGCAGGAAACAGTCCATTTCGAAAACCTCAGGCCACTAGAAGACCTACAAGAGTAACAAGAATAAAGCATTATTAAAAAGGGAGAGAAGAGGCAATGCAAACCCAACTAGGATTGTTGGCCCATAGAAATAGAAATGATGAATATGAGAATATATAGTGAGATAGATGATAGAGCACACACACCCACACCCACACAGTATTCACTTGCCAGAAGTTACCATTTTGAATAAAGGTTGCCCCCCTTCACCCCCCAAATAATCAGAACTGCCCTTCTCCTTTCCTTCCCCTGTACCTGACTGATTCGAAATTTCAGAAGATTCAATGGTGAAAATTCAGACAGGTATGAGATAAAACACAATCATGGGTGCCCATCCCCATTGTCCCCAAACATGTGCTCGTGAAATGGAGTGTGAAAGGCCTTCCCACCAAGGAGTGGGGGAAATGTCCAACATGAGACTCAGCCAGTGGAGGAAAAGGCCACAGTAAACCACGCACTCTAGCTAAAGAGGGGTGGGGGTGGGGAGGGTTTCAGCATGAGGAACAGAGAGAGAAAAGCGGTGAAGGGGGGGGACCAAGAGGAAGGAACTACTGTACACCCAAAGGTCTATATCCCCACTAAGCCCAGATAAAGTCATCAGCTAAGACTTGGTCCCTTTTGGAAAAGCACTTAAACAAGCAAACAAAACCCAAGGAAAAAAAACAAGGCATGTTCACCACCCAGTAGCCAAGACCCCAGCAAGAGCAGCAGACCCCTTTAAAGCTCCCAGACACAGCCTACAAGGCCCTACTCCCAGAAGTCTCGTTTCTGCTCTGTCATGGGGGATGGAGCCTGGCCTTTCCCTTCAATCCCAAAAATTGCTCTGAATTAGATCATCTCCTCTCAGATCACCTCCCCCTACAGGCTGCTCTGTGAGCATGCTCCGGCTCAGCTGAGGACTGCCATTTCATAACTGCATTGTTTACAGACATACAACGACCTGCCATTTCCCCCCCTTCTCTTTCTTTCTTTTTTGCCAGAAGCAGCTAGTGTTTGCAACGTGAGAAGAGCCTCTCTCTCTCTCTCTCTCTCTCTCTCTCTCTCTCTCTCTCTGTTCAACACCCCCAGCCCAATTTAGAAAGGCACCTCTCTCTGAAAAAGCAGAGAAGATCCTGGTCTGAGTTGGTGGTTTGTTTGTTTGTTTGTTTGATATATACACCAGCTCAGAAACAACAGGGTGGGTTCCACGTTTTCAGGTCTAATGCCACTTGGGATCTTAAAAAAGAAAAAAAGAAAAGGGAATGCAAGAATCTAGCCCAGTAGAAAACATGTCCTGCAGGAACTGCCCTTGAAATGGGATGCAAGATTTCCAAGTGGCATTTTCCTTTGTGATTGAATGCCAATCCTCTCTTATGCCTTCCAGTGGGGGGTTTCTTTTGGGGGGTAGGGAGGGAGTAGAGAGAGGAAGAAAGGGTTGCCTATGTGTTATTTCCCTTCAACAAATGGAGTTGCTGAATCCCAGCGAAATAGCTACTTCCATCTTCAAATTCAAGCCCACACACGTCTGCAAGAGGCACTGGCAAACAAAGGAGGGCATCCCCAATGTGGATGGTGCAAAAAAGCCCTACAAGGTAGCCAAGAGCCATCTCCTCTGGGCTCAGGTAACCCACCTGCCTACCAAGTATTACCTTAAACTAAAGCCCCAAACAAAAGGGAGGAACGCACAGATCCCCTCAAAAGTGAAAAAAAGATACAGTAAGATGCATTGGGGGGGGTTCCTCTTTCTGGGCATTAATAATATGGACATCAGCAGTACTGTCTGCAATAGGAGAAAGTTGAGGACGCCTCAAAGCAATCAAATTTTCAGGGCATATATAGTTGGTGCAAACGATTTCTTTTTCTCTTTCTAAGCACATTCGTGCAGGCATATACTGTGCAGTTAGATCAGGGGGATTTACCAGATTATCGTATGTTCTGGAGACTGTTAGGCACAGTGAATCTGCCACCCTCTTAAAGCAATTCAAACACAGCGATTAGCGGCAAC
Organism: Lacerta viridis; assembly: GCA_900245905.1. NCBI lineage: Eukaryota > Metazoa > Chordata > Lepidosauria > Squamata > Lacertidae > Lacerta > Lacerta viridis. Next base: position 140,731 of record OFHU01002992.1, on the reverse strand, counting down.
CAAATCTGTACAAATGAAATTTCAAAATTGCTAGCGTGTGTAACACACACACAAGTTCTTCACACAGGGTTACCCGTCTCCCATAAGCTTCTTCAGGATTCCTCTTTGATGCACTCCCTGAGGTGTGTAGATTTCAGGCAGCCAGTATACCTGCGCAGGTGCCAGCTTCAGCAAATAGAGGTTTGGCACAAGGAAATGAATAGGGTAACACTCCTTGGGTGAAGACAACCTTGCCGCCTCTCTGACATGTGCAGCAACGTAAAGAAAAACAACTTGAAACATAGTGTGGGGGGGGGGGGAATAAATCTCACAGCGTTTCCAGTTGCTAATATGTACATAGCCTCACTGGATGTGGATCTCCATGGTCTCAGGCAAACATAAGTCTTTTACATCACCTGCTGCCCAATCCTTATAACTGAAGATGTCAGGGACCAAACCTGGAACTTTCTGCTTAACAAAACATGGATTCCACCACTGAGTTATATCCCTTGCCCTAACACAGAGTTTGTCAACCTTGGGTTCCAAATGCAGTGGTACCTCGGGTTACAGACGCTTCAGGTTACAGACTCCGCTAACCCAGAAATAGTACCTCGGGTTAAGAACTTTGCTTCAGGATGAGAACAGAAATCGCACGGCGGCAGCGGGAGGCCCCATTAGCTAAAGTGGTATAATTTTTTTAAACAACTTGTGAATTTTTTATGGCCTCTGGGTCATCCATAAACTTCCCTTCTTCCAGTTTCTCTATAATCCATTCTTTTCGTTTCTTTTTTAATTGCCATGCAAGCACAATGGGAAAAACCAGAGATCTGTTCAAGAAAATTGGAGATATGAAAGGAACATTTTGTCCAAAGATTACCATAATAAAGGACAAAAGTGGAAAGGACCTAACAGAAGCAGAAGACATCAAGAAGAGGTGGCAAGAATACACAGAGGAATTATACCAGAAAGATATGGAGGTCTCGTACACCCTAGGTAGTGTGGTTGCTGACCTTGAGCCAGACATCCTGGAGAGTGAAGTCAAATGGGCCTTAGAAAGCACTGCTAATAACAAGGCCAGTGGAAGTGATGATATTCCAGCTGAATTATTTAAAATTTTAAAGGATGATGCTGTTAAGGTGCTACACTCAATATGCCAGCAAGTTTGGAAAACTCAGCAGTGGCCAGAGGACTGGAGAAGATCAGTCTACATCCCAATCCCAAAGAAGGGCAGTGCCAAAGAATGCTCCAACTACCGCACAATTGCGCTCATTTCACACGCTAGCAAGGTTATGCTTAAAATTCTACAAGGCAGGCTTAAGCAGTATGTGGACCGAGAACTCCCAGAAGTGCAAGCTGGATTTCAAAGGGGCAGAGGAACCAGAGACCAAATTGCAAACATGCGCTGGATTATGGAGAAAGCTAGAGAGTTCCAGAAAAACATCTACTTCTGCTTCATTGACTACGCAAAAGCATTTGACTGTGTTGACCACAGCAAACTATGGCAAGTTCTTAAAGAAATGGGAGTGCCTGATCACCTCATTTGTCTCCTGAGAAATCTCTATGTGGGACAAGAAGCTACAGTTAGAACTGGATATGGAACAACTGATTGGTTCAAAATTGGGAAAGGAGTACAACAAGGCTGTATATTGTCTCCCTGCTTATTTAACTTATATGCAGAATTCATCATGCGAAAGGCTGGACTGGATGAATCCCAAGCCGGAATTAAGATTGCCGGAAGAAATATCAACAACCTCAGATATGCTGATGACACAACCTTGATGGCAGAAAGTGAGGAGGAATTAAAGAACCTTTTAATGAGGGTGAAAGAGGAGAGCGCAAAATATGGTCTGAAGCTCAACATCAAAAAAACTAAGATCATGGCCACTGGTCCCATCACCTCCTGGCAAATAGAAGGGGAAGAAATGGAGGCAGTGAGAGATTTTACTTTCTTGGGCTCCATGATCACTGCAGATGGTGACAGCAGTCACGAAATTAAAAGACGCCTGCTTCTTGGGAGGAAAGCAATGACAAACCTAGACAGCATCTTAAAAAGCAGAGACATCACCTTGCCGACAAAGGTCCGTATAGTTAAAGCTATGGTTTTCCCAGTAGTAATGTACGGAAGTGAGAGCTGGACCATAAAGAACTGATCGCCGAAGAATTGATGCTTTTGAATTATGGTGCTGGAGGAGACTCTTGAGAGTCCCATGGACTGCAAGAAGATCAAACCTATCCATTCTTAAAGAAATCAGCCCTGAGTGCTCACTGGAAGGACAGATCCTGAAGTTGAGGCTCCAGTACTTTGGCCACCTCATGAGAAGAGAAGACTCCCTAGAAAAGACCCTGATGTTGGGAAAGATGGAGGGCACAAGGAGAAGGGGACGACAGAGGATGAGATGGTTGGACAGTGTTCTCGAAGCGACTAGCATGAGTTTGGCCAAACTGCGGGAGGCAGTGAAAGAAGACAGGAATGCCTGACATGCTCTGCTCCATGGGGTCACGAAGAGTCGGACACGACTGAACAACAAGCAGTCTTCCGGGTTTGTTGGCAAATTCAAAGGGGTTTTTTTTGTTTTAGTAACTTAAATTTTCGTCAATTTCTTGATTTATGAGTATTGAAAGTTGCATTTGTAGTATTTTGATGTTTCGTTTTGCCATCTCATTTTTTGGATTTTTTAATAATTCTTTGTTATTAGTACTACAGTGGAGCCCCAGGTTACGTACCCCCCGTGTTGCGGACGTTCGAGTTGCGAACGCCCGCACCCCGGAAGTGTTTCCGGAGTGCGCGCAACCCTCGGATGTGCAGAAGCGTTCTGCACACTTCGCACATGCGCAGCAGCGCTCAAATCGCACTTCTTCCGGGTTTTGGGGGGTGTTCGTGATACGCCTGCCCACGTTATGTACCATGACCAGGAACGGATCGCTTATGTAACCTGCGGTATCACTGTACAGTAATCGCTTTCTTAATTTGCTCCATTTTCTTTTCTTTCCCCCCCCCTCTGAATAAAGTTTTGTTGTATACAAAAACCCCTCATTACTGCATTTCCTGCATCCCACACTGTATTTATATCCATTTCTTCACTTATACATAGCTGTCAACTTTTTCCTTTTTTTTAAGGGAAATTCCCTTATTTCGAATAGGATTCCTCGCAAGAAAAGGGAAAAGTTGACAGCTATGCTTATATTAATTTCAAAAAACTATTTTAGGGTGTTTTGCGCTTTTCCCCAGTATCTCTTCATCGTGCAGGATGTTTTCATTCATTCCCCATCTTCGTCTTATTTTCCTTCCACCTCTCAATTCCAAAGTAACCGGATTGTGATATGAGATTAATCTCGGTAGAATTTCTGGTTGTTTTTTTCAAAATTAGGCTGCTAGACACCCATATCACATCAATTCTCCGCGTGGATTTCTTTGGATCTGAATAATGCGTAAATTCTTTCTTTTTGTGGTTTAAGTTCCTCCAAATATCCTGTAAGTCAAAATTTTCTACTAATTGAAAAAAAAGCTTGTTGGAAGTTTTCCTTCTTTGGTCTTTTTTCTCTCTGGTTGTTCTATCTAACTCTAATGAGGGTACTCCATTCAGATCTCCCAATAATACTTTTTTCCCATTACTATAATCGAACATTTTTTTCCCTTAAGAGTTTTGTAAAATGCTGCTCTCTTTTCGTTTGGAGCATATATACCTATAACAACTATTTTTTCTCCCTGAGCTATTAGCTGAACTGCTACAATTCTTACTTCATCATCTTTAAATACTATCATCATTTAATTATAAATTATTTCAATATTTCTTTCAATACACAAACATACCAAAAATGCAAAAAAAGGCAGATACCTTCCTAAACAGTAAAACCTTGACCTTAAATTCTCTTATTCAATCCTCTTGAGGTCCTGTTGAGTCTACTCTTCCCTTCCCTTTGTCTTGTGTGATCTCCCCACCCAACTCTTTTCCAATACTTTCGCCAAAATTTATCAGCCCCCTCTACTGTTTTGAATCTCCTTCTTTTTCCTTAAACAAGAAAGAAATCCCCTCTGGGAATTCCCATTTACACTGTATAGACATTGGAATTTTTTCTTAATGCATCCAGTAGGAACTTGTAGTTATTTCTCTTCCTCAACAGTCGCACAGGGATCTCTCTCAATATATTTCTTTCTTCTATTCTGAGTCTTTGTTGATTACTTTTTTATGATCGTATCTCTCAGTAATCTGGATTTAAGGAGTACCAAGCAATCTCCAAGCCATTTATCTGCCTTGGCTCGGTTCGACTTAACCCTAAATATTTTCTCCAAGTTCAATGTGATATCCTCCTCTTGTAATTCTAGCCATTTAGCCAATTCTTCTATAATTTTATCTTTGATATTCTCATCTGGATGTTCTGGCAAGTCTCTAAATCTCAATGTCAGATCTCGTTGTTGCATTTCCAAAATTGTGAGAGCACCCCAGGTTGCTTCCTGAGTTTTTTAAAATTCTGTGATTTCATCTTTTACTTTTTCTTGTTTTTTTTTTCATTTCTCTATAATCACTTTGGACTTTCTTCACTGTTTCATCCTGTTTAGCGGTTTTTGTTTTCAAGTTCTTGCATTGATTTGTCTAGTTCTTTACTTTTCATAGATAAGTCTGACATATCTACTATTAGCCTGATGTTCTGTTCTATTTTATTGTCCATTGCATCCAATTTTTCATCTAATGCTTTAATATTATCATTCAAATCTCTTTCCATCCCCAAGATCAAATCTCTAATGTCTACATTCGAGTCAAGGTCAATTGCTGATGCTCTTCTTGCTTGAGTCCCTGCTGTCAGAGTTGAGCTTGTTGTCTTTTTTGTTGTCATCTTGTATGAACTACCAACTCTATATTTGACCTCTATATTTTCAATTTGTTCAATCTCTTAATTCCTCTCTTTTTCTACTCAATATTGTGGGTTGTTCCTTAACCAATATCATTTAGAGGAGGCTTAAGTTTCCTTTCAGTTCCTACCCTCTCATCCCTTCCCTGTATTCACTCCTTTTAAATTTATTCCTTAATTAATTTCCCCAATTCCCCACTTATTCCTTTTTCTTACTTCCCTATTTCTTTTATCTATCCTTTAAATCATTCTTTTTCACTGATTTACTCTTTCCCTTCTACCCCTCCCCTTTTTTATTTCCTCCTGCTCTTATTTCCCTTTCTCTCGTTTAAAATCTCAGTTTAAAATCCCCAAAATACAATAATTATCAAAAATAAGTTATTTCTTCAAACACAAAGGAGATTCAAGAACTGTAAGAAAAAGGGGGAGGAGAGAAGTAAAAGGTTTTTCTTTTTCTTTTTTACATGCAATTACTTATTTCCCCCATTAGCTTGCTCTCAGTGACAGCTGATCTTTTTATGCATTCTTATTCTTCCTTGACACGTCTCTGCTGTATCGTTCTTTCTTTTCCTTTTCTTCTCTCCTCCTCTGTTAATCAGTGTCACCAGTCTTCGGAAGTGGCAGGGGGGGTTGAATTACAGTACAAACTCCATCTTTATGCACTGTCTCTTCACTCCTCTCCCATATTTCTTATTTTAATGCTCCTGTTCGCCACAAACCCCTTATCAAGGAATCAATTCACTGCTCCATCAAAGTCACACATATAAATTCCAAGCTTGCCTGACCAGCCCCCCCTCCCCCGACCTCTTGTCTGGTCTAGTCCACTGTGTTATTTCTCTTCATCGCCACCTTTGGTTTTCCCAGTGAAATACAGGTAAAAGACTGTCCCTCAAGTCAGTTAACTTTTTTACATGCAATTATTTATTTTCCCCATCAATAAAGAAGATTTCACCTAAACATTAGGAAGAACTTCCTGACAGTAAGAGCTGTTTGACAGTGGAATTTGCTGCCAAGGAGTGTGGTGGAGTCTCCTTCTTTGGAGGTCTTTAAGCGGAGGCTTGACAGCCATCTGTCAGGAATGCTTTGATGGTGTTTCCTGCTTGGCAGGGGGTTGGACTGGATGGCCCTTGGGGTCTCTTCCAACTCTTATGATTCTATGTTTCTATTTGTTTACCTTACCCAGACTGCGGGGGAAGTTAACAGTCTCAACTGAAGATGTTTGTAAATAATAAATTATGTTTCAAATGTCTCTTACATATGCCTTAAGCCTCTAATACTTTGAATTTATCTTTTTGCAACATTCTTTCGGCAGACACATTTCCGCTCGCGTTGAAGGTGACCTCGTTATCTTCTTCCCCCACGCCAGTTTTTAGAGTCCCAATTTAATGCTTTTCTCTTTACATACTTCCTTTAAACATCTTTTTTCTTTTTTGTTTCACAGCAAAGTTGTTAATTTTAAGTCCTGATTCCGGAGAGGCTTATCGCTCACTAGCTTCAGTTTCGAGGCATCACACAGTCAGGGAAGACATTACTTTGCTCAGTGCTGGAGTGCTTGGGAAGCCCGTTTTTGTACCGCACGGATCTGCTGTTTTAATCCGGCCCGTGCTTAAGACCCCCCTCTTAAGCTTTCTTAGGGATTTGCGTCACCTTCGCTTGTCTTTTACTCCCTTTTCTGCGCTATCGTCCACTCAACCAAACGAACGCTCACCCAACGCTTAGCGCGCTAAGCCGGAAGTCCTCGCTACTTTAAATGATTTCAAATCTCCAGGGCCTGATAAGCTATACCCAAGGGTACTAAAGGAGCTTGTGGATGTGATTTCAGAGCCTCCGTCTATAATCTTTGAGAAATCTTAAACAGGTGAGGTATCTGAGGACTGGAGGTAGCCAAATGTGGCCCCCATCTTTAAAGGGGGGGGGAGAGAACGACCCAGATAACTACCAATAGGTGAGCTTGAAGTCAATACCAGGAAACAGATAATTCAGCAGTCGGTGTGTGAGCACTTTTCTAAGGATACTGTTGATTACTAAGACCCAGCTTGGGTTTCTCAAAAACAAGTCATGCTAGACAAATCTCATTTCTATCCTCTTTTTTGATAAGAGTTACAAGTTTGATGGCAATGTTAGAAACTGGGATAGAAAAAGCTAGGTTGTGGGCGCCAAAATAGAATGTCTAGGAGCAAGGGGGGGGGTGTCCAGCAACACTATTATTATTTTTGGATAAGCATGAACAAATATACAATTCACATAAGTGACACATTGTTAATATCACATTTTTAATAGAATACCAGTTTAATTTTGTGTTCAAAATAAAAAAATATTGGTACTATACTTCTGTTTTCTCTTTATTATTAAGATCCTTAACGTACTGTCTATCCCTAACATATACTTCGAGGCTTCAAAGCACATACATTTCAGTAATCCTTGTGATAGCCAAGGAAGGCACACCAGTATCATGGTGGTTGTTAATACTGATGTTATTGTTTTTGTATTGTATTTTTCAGCTATGTAATCAACCATGAGCAACCTATGCCTCAAAAGGTGGTCTATACAAGATTTTCTTGATAATTAAATACCAATGGCCATGTTTACACTTCTGTGGCAGTGATCCATGCTCTTTGCCAAGAAAAGGTGGATTTGAAACTGCTTGGTAGTCATAGGCGGGAGCAAGGAGTTACACAGAGCAATGTGACCCTGCTCACTACAATTTCTATTAAGTGCCCTCCTGCTTGCTTTAGAGGTTTCACAATCCATTACACACACACACACACACACACACACACACCACATAAGCATCTGAGAAACTAGATTAGAAACTTGTTTTAAAAAGTTAAGTGCATTATTTGCTATATACTGAAATATATATATTTTCTTCTATACTTGTGCAGCTCACACACTGCTGGCAAAACCAATGGAAAGTAGAATAAAGATAACTAACTACACCTTTTAACTGTGCAATTAACAGTAAATGCATTATTTCTAATTGTGGTTATTCAACATTCTCCATTCAGTTCTGCAAAATGAAATAATTTGTCTGTTGGAAGGCACTGGGAATGGAATTTTTAAATATGACCAAATCAAATTTTCTACAAGAGTCATCAGTAATAAAGCTCATTTCATGAAAAGCATTACAAACATCAAATGCATCTGAAGGTATGGTCCTAGGCCAGGACCAGCAACCAGCTAAGAAAAAAAAATCATATTCAAGGACAGTTTTCTTATGCTGAAGTTCTTTTCCATTCCAAACTGTATTTCACATAGCTCTTAAATTCTTCTGGTTGACAATTTAAAAAAAAACCAACTGCTTCCCTTGCTGGATGACAAGAGGTTCAAAACTATAAAGATAGGTAAAATTACGGCAATAAAGATGAAAGCATTGCCAAAAATGTTTTTATTCCAGACAATACCGGTTATAAATTGTACAATATGCTTTCAAAAATGGCAAAAAGATATCTCAAAATTCACCTGGAAAGGGAAGAAACCAAGGGTAAAATACAAAATACATACAGACAATAGAGATATAAGAGGATTCTCCCTTCCAGATTTTAAACTTTATTATGAAGCGTCCTGTGTTACTTGGATCCGGGATTGGATCAAATTAGAGAATACAGATTTGTTAGATCTGGAAGGACATGATAAGAGATTTGGATGGCCTGTGTATTTATGGTATAATAAAGAGAAGGTTCATAAAGGGTTTTACAATTATATAATTAGGAAGTTACTTTTAAAGGTATGGGAAAAATACAAAGACCTATTAGAACAAAAGACTCCATGGTGGGTATCTCCATTATAAGTAATCTCAATTCAAAAAATAAATAGGGAAAGAGAATGACCCACATATAGGGATCTACTAGATGAGAGAGAAGGGAAATAAAAGCTTAAGGAGTTTAAAAGATTGTTTATGATTAGTTGCAATATCGTCAAATAAACGAGGTTTTTAAAGAAAACATAAGAAAGGCTTTAGTTACACCATATCTAGATTCCAAAGAGAAATTATAGATGAGAATACCAAACTTCTAAAGAAAATATTTAAATTCTTATTAGAATGGGAAACCAAAGATGAGGTAAAAAGTGTAATGATTAAGCGGTCCTTTACGATCTTAACAGATGGGAGAACTTGGCTAAGACTAACAGAATATAATTCAACAGGGACAAATCTCAGGTTCTACACCAGGCATCCCCAAACTTGGCCCTCCAGATGTTTTGGGACTACAACTCCCATCATCCCTAGCTAACAGGACCAGTGGTCAGGGATGATGGGAACTGTAGTCCCAAAACATCTGGAGGGCAGAGTTTGGGGATGCCTGTTCTAGACTTAGGAAGCATACCTGTGCCTAATGTGAAAAAGATCTAGAGTCTTAGCACACCACAAACATAACATCAGTCAGCAATGTGATGCAGCAGCAGCAGCAGCAAAAAATAAATAAATGCTATTCTAGGCTACATCAACAGAAGTATATCGTGATGTCTGAAATAAGGATGGAGCTATGTAGAGGTATTGGCCTGGCTTCAGTTTTTCCTGCATTGTGGTTTTGGCAATGCATGAAAACACATACATGTCATGATTCGTGATATACTGCCAGGTCAAAAATTATGAAACTGATATAATAATATGGACTTCAAACCGGTTTTGGACTGTATATCAAGATATTGCCCAGCCCTAGTCAAGTTACAAGAAAGGAGATTTCAACTAAATACCAGGAAGAGCTTTGAAGAGCTGTTTAAGAAGAGACTCCCACAAGAGGTGGTGGACAACTCCTTCCTTGGAGGTTTTTAAGCAGAAGGTCGATGGCCATGTGCATGATCTAGCTGAGATTCCTGCATTGCAGGGGATTGGACTAAATGGTGCTCAGGGTCCCTTCCAACTCCACGATTCTATGATTCTAAGTCCTGCTTCCACTAAAGTAAATTGGGAGTGTCACTTCAGTTTTAACAATGGCAAAGTTGGGGGGGGGGGGGCTGGGAATCCTATCTCACCACTAAGCAGCACCAGCTTAAATTTCCAAAACCCAAAGCCTTTAGACTACTCCCAGTCATACAAAAACAGCTGGGAAGTTTACATTTCTCTTCCATTTTGTGAGCTGGAAAGAAAATCCAGTTTGCTGAAAATAACTTTCAATGACATGCAACGGCCACCAACTTTATGGTTTTAAATTCATGCAGGAGAAGGCTATCAACTGCTACTAGCCAAGATTTACCTCCCATTTCAGAAACAATATGCATAAACCACCTAAATGCAGCTCAAGTTCCTCTGGTGATCCACAGACCACAGTTTGGGAATCTCTGTTGGGCAAAATGTAGTACATATGAGTCTTGGCTCTGAAAATGAGGCCTGTTTTCACATCAACATTAAAGAAGATGTGACCGGAAAGTTCGGTGAATAGTCACAGAAATCGGACAGCAAGAAATATTTGAACATACACACCTTACAGGCCTTCAAAGTAGGCCCCCTCTAATACAATGCACCGTTGACAACGTTCATAGAACTGTTGGAAGCTTCTGGAGAAGTCCTCTTTTCGTACTGCTTTCAGTTCCCTCATCACAGCAGCTTGGATGTGTGAAATGTTGGAAAATCTGTGCCCTTTCAGTGCAGATTTCAGTTTTGGAAAAAGAAAGAAATCCGGTGGGGCCAGATCGGGAGAATATGGAGGGTGGGACAACTCAGTAACCTCAGTAACGATTTCACGCGGAATATGCAATTCTTCCACCACCATTGACGGACAAACGCCGATCCCACATCAAGAACTCACAAACTCTGTCGACATTTGCCGCCGTTCTGCTCGTCGACGGTCTGCCAGACCGAGGGTCATCTTCGATGGTTTGCCACCCTTCACAGAAACACTTAAACCACTCATACACTGTCTTTCGAGTTACAGCTTCATCTCCATACACAATTGTGAGCATTTCATGGGTTTCCAATGCTGACTGTATGTTTGAATATTTCTCGCTGTCCAATTTCTGTGACCATTCACTGAACTTTCTGGTCACACCTTGTACATAGCTCTCTATGCTTGGGCCTTTCACCTTGAATAGAGATATCACGCCACCTGCCCCAGAGAAGGCAAGCCCCACTGATAGCCAGCTTGCTCTTTCTCAAAACAAAGGCACCAGGTCTACATCACACTGTTCTGAACACACAACTGTGGGTATTCTTGACACAAAGAAATGTTATTTCTTTTTTTAACACTTCACATCAGGCAAGTGAAAACCAAACTACTGGCCATTTTCCCCGCCCCAGCCCTCCAAGAGACTCAAACCTCCCATTATCTTCGTGTGTGTGTGTGTGTGTGTGTGTGTGTGTATTAAAGGGTTTGAGGGCAAAACTGCCCATCCCAGTGAAAAACAACATGCTTAAGGAATAGTTTATAACTTCCTGTTAACTGACCCCTTCCCAGCCCTCTCCCCCACAAATGTACATTAAATGAGGCAGGGAAACGTAAAATCGCAATCATTTACGGAATTTCAGCACAGCCGTTCTAAAACTGGCACTTTTTCACTGAACCATAAATACCATTCTATTGAACAGCAGCAGCAGCAGCAGCAACAAAAGTCCAGCAGGTAATTTTACTATGATACTCTCCAGACACCCCATCCTCTTTAACCCCAAAACCCAAGTCCCAGACACCATTAAAATATCCTGCGCCGACTTGCAAGAGGCAGCATTCTGCTCTGCTGTTTCACTTCTTGAGTAGGGGAACGGACAGTACAAAAATACAGCAACTAAATCCAGCCATGATCATCTTTTAAATCTTGCGTTCTTTTAGCAGCTGGCAGTATCCCTGCAAGAGGAAGGAATCTACTACTGATGGCACACAAGGAAAGGGTTGAAGTGACAAGATACTGTACCTGTCAACACAGCAAATGTCTTCTTGTTTTGAGGAAGACTCAACCAGATCCTCATTCAGTTGCTGCTCATGTGATTAAAGCTCCCTCTACAGAGTGAGCATGCTCAGTGGAGAACCATTTCACCCTCCAAAGCTCCAGCCATTTCAAAGAGAAACTTGCAGGCTTCTTGGGAGCTGCTGTTATTTCAGGCAGCACAGATACAAGGACACTGCCCTTCTCTCTAGATATGATATGTGGTTAACCGAGATAACCGGCACACGTTCAAGCACTATGCCAAACTCGAGGCAGATTTCACTCGCCTAGAAGGAAAGTACAGTTAAAAGGTTTTATGGAGAAGCTCTTTATGCCAGGGCCCAACTGCAACAGGCAAAATGGTGGAGGAGCTGGGGATTTAAGATTCCCAATGCAAAAAAGGGTGTTTGCAAACTCCAGCTTGAAGTGTATTTTAGCTGCATCAAGTCGTATGGCTACAGTTGTTCTCAGTTTGAATTTTTTGTTTCGATCACCAACAGGTTCGAAAACATACACTTTTTAAAATGAGGACACACGAGCAGAACTCGATATAAATGTAAACAAGCTACAGGATGCTTCAGCAACTCACAAAATTCAACCAAACAAACTGCAAGTTGCAAGCAATTCAGCGAGTCTCCCTTCCTTACTGAAAGAGTCCCATGGCACCTTAAAGACCCAACACTTTTTTATTTCGGTATCAGCTGTGATGAACTAGAGCCCACTTTGTCAGGTGCATGATTCCCTGCTTTGGGTGTTGAAAGCATGGTCAATTCACAAAGTCGAAATGCGGAGTATTTGCTCCAGAGCAGTCCTGGAAAGATTAAGGTGCTTTGCTAGCTCCAAGCCCTGCCGTTCAGTCGCTACTGCCCTAAACCCAAAGCTTTAATGTGCACAATTGACAAGAGAGGGGTTAAAAACCAAACAAAAAAACACCAGCCCTCATTCGGTGTAGCACTGCAAGCATGACTTACTACAATGATCTGTTGCATTACCCAGAAGTGAAGCTCATCACTAGTTTTTACATTCAGCTCGAGTTTAGCTGTGTCTTCCTGAACATGGCCCAAATGTTCTTGCGTTCATTGTCTGACGCCCAGGACAAAGGCTGTTTGTAAGCAGAACAGGAATACATGAGCAAACAGACATAGCTAAGGCTACACAGGGCAGGGCTCCCTCTACAGGGCTCTGCACCAAAGTGAGTTTGCCCAGAAGAGATCCATTTTCCTTCCAACGTTCCTTGTTGCTGAAACAAACCATGCTCTTAAAACAAATAGTCTCCAAGCCACTTCAATGATCACCCATCACACACAAGGAGGTAGCAGGGTGGCGGGAGACCACTGGTATTTTAGGAAAGAAGGTTGAGTAGGTTTTAACTATTCAATCTGCTTTGTAACTTTGTGAATTCATTCCTGCCCTCCTTCTCCCGGAGAGAGAAAAACAACTCTTCCCCCTTCAAGAGGGATGAAATTAGTTTGGCTATACTGGCTAAGCTAAACAATAGTGTTAAGCGAGTTGGCCTTAGAAACTAGTCACTAAGATATCCCCTAGGTCAGGCATAGGCAAACTTGGCCCTCCATCTGTTTTGGGACTACAACTCCCATCATCCCTGACCACTGGTCCTGTTAGCTAGGGATGATGGGAGTTGTAGTCCCAAAACATCTGGAGGGCCGAGTTTGCCTATGCCTGCCCTAGGTTCTGTTCTGACTTGAAGACAGCCTATTTTAGAAGCCTCCAGAGCAGAGCTTTCCAAACTTTTGAAGCTGGTGACACACTTTTTAGACATGCATCATTTCACGACACAGTAGTTCCATTTTACTAGCAAGCCAGAGGTTAAGCTAACCCCTTTACAGCCCTGGGAGGAGCGCAGGGAGCGCTCACTTGACTCACCTACACACTGCAGCCAACACACTAATGTGTTGCAACGCACAGTTTGGAAAGCTCTGCTCTAGAGCCTCAACACCTCCAAAACAGGCTACCCTTCCAGTAAGAATGGGGACTAATGGAGCCTCAAATGCGCGACAATTTTATTAAGTCTTTCAAGTGCCACAAGATTCTTTGGCTACACACACACACCAAAAATTTAAAGCTCGTCTCCCCATCCCACCCACGAAAAAACACCTGGGAAGAGTGATTTGTTAGGTTGCTGAGGAATGTAGCTCTGTAAGGGTTAGCAACAAGTTTCCAGGATTCTTTGGGGCCGTGTGATTTAAATATACAGTGTGTATGCAACCTAAGTTGCTTTTGCTGCCACCAGCGAAAAAGGGCAAACTCCCTGGAAGTTGCTGCTGTCAAGGGAAAGTTTCAGTTCAAGAAAAGCAATTACAGCTTCTTTTCATAATGTGTTCTGCAAGCGGCCATATAGGTATCAAACTCCTTTAGAATCCAAAAATTGGTGCATGGAATTCTTCTCTTTTCCTCCTCCCCCCCCCCTTTCTCTTTCTTCCTTTCAAGAACTCCCATTTTAAGAAAGAAAGGAAAAAACAAGAACATTCCTTTCCAAAAAGGACACGTCCTTCCTTAAGGGCTTTTGGTTAATTACATCATAATAATACGTAATTTTCAGAGATTCCTTCCTGGCAGGTATAAAAGGGGAAAGGTCCCAAATGAAGCCTTCTGCGCACACCCTACACAAACCTCTCAGTTCCCTCTTGACCTTATCTCTTCCAAGACTTTTCAAGTCTTCACTGAAATTATAATGTAACACAACATACCGGTACATAAAGAGACTGCAACAAACAAAGGACTCCCAAGGGGAGAAAAAAAATTTTTTTCCTTCATTTTTCCCATTAAAAGCTACTCAGCCCGTGCCACAGAAACCTCATTTTCCTCTGTATACTCTTGGGGGGGGGGGAGTAGATGACCACCCCTGCAAAAAAAAAAAAACCTGAGTGCCATTGTTTACTACCATTGAAATAACTCTCAGGAGGAGATTGGTATTCTAAACCTACAAGGCTCCACCAATGTTTTTGAGAGGTAAGTGTCGTAGCTGCCTGAAACCCTAGAGAGGTGGGGTCTCCTGACTTGAAACCCTAGAGAGCCAGTGCCAGTAATTGCGGACAATACTGAGCTACTTACTGTAGATGGGCCAGTGGTTTGACTCAGTTTAAGACAGCTTTCCTATGTTCCTATTCAGCTTTTGAGACTGAGGAACCAAACTTCTGCCCCATTCTAAGGGCCACCCATCTTTACAGGTGAAGTCAAAGCTCCGGCAAGACCTGCATTTGCTTAATTCTTCAATCCACCAGAAATGTAAATGTTGGGAGGGCAAAGGAAGATGGGGAAGTTATCAGGGTCACTGCTAAGGAAACCTATGTCCTATTCATTTCAGGAGTTTTAAGCAATGCTTTTGAGAGCCAGTGTGGTGTAGTGGTTAAGAGTGGTAGACTCGTAATCTGGGGAACCGGGTTCGCGTCTCCGCTCCTCCACATGCAGCTGCTGGGTGACCTTGGGCTAGTCACACTTCTCTGAAGTCTCTCAGCCCCACTCACCTCACAGAGTGTTTGTTGTGGGGGAGGAAGGGAAAGGAGAATGTTAGCCGCTTTGAGACTCCTTCGGGTAGTGATAAAGAGGGATATCAAATCCAAACTCTTATTCTTCTTCTCCTCCTTCTCTGTACACACCTTGCATTTAAAAGTACATTTAAAGCACATGACTTCTTCGAAAGAATATCGGGAATTGCTGTTGTTTACCCCTGCCACAGAGCTACAATTCCAAGCCTCCTTAACAAACGACAGTTCACAGGATTCTTTGGGAAGAAGTAACGTGCCTTAAATGAATGGTACAACGTAGACCTTAAGACTTCAATACTTAATTAGGTAAGATTAATTTTCTTTATATAATTTTCTCTATATATCTCATATATATTTTTAGATAACTTTGGACTGTTGTGGCGATAATTTACATAGGGTCTCTTATTGTTGCAGCTGAAGAAGGAAGAATTTCCAAAACAGGGCCTTGTCCTGGTGCTTTGTTTCTACTCGACACACAAATACTAAGAAATAAATTTACAAAAGACTTGTAAAACTGAAATTAATCAAACCATTACTGTGGCCTGAGTTCCTGTTACTCCATTAAATGAATGGTGTGCGCACAATACACTCTTAAAACATCCATAATAAATAGCTGCTGGTTTACAACGCTCTTGTTCTGATATGACAAAAAGCAAGTTGAGAATCACCAACTCAATGAAACCTAATGAGGTCAATATAGAACTGCTATACTGTATCTGAAAAACTATGGGCAAGGATCAACGTGCAAAACCTGTGAGCTTCAGAAAACAATTCCCAAATTAAATACAGTACTTTATAATGGTAATCTCTTGTCTTCATTAAGCCCCATTGCATGTAGTAGCAGCAGCAGCAGCAGCAGATGCATAAACCAGAAATTGCTTGAGTGAAAAGGAAGGAATATCTGAATCACACACACACTCTTTGTAATTCCCAAGAATGTGCTTCAAGAATACTGCTTTAAATCAATGGGACTGCGTCCAGCCAAGGGAACTCGTTTCTCTACTACCTAAGGAGGAGGAGACAGATGGAAATGATCAGAGGTGTTGTACAGTGAGATAAAGGCATAGCCATGTTGGATGTGATCTTAACTCTGACAGTGAAAGGGGGAGACAAAATGGCTTCCTCCATGCTGCTTTTTGCAGAAACACTGCAGATAACAGGGAGTAGCAGGTCAGCTTCCAATTCTCTTGGGCTCTAAAGTGTCTCCCCCGCCCCACATCACTTCCCTTCCTATCTCAACTGCCTAAATTCTGTACACTCTTGTGCTCTTTGCACAAAACCCTGGATTTTGGGGGGGGGGGCAACCCGCCCCCCCCCAAAAAAAACTTCTCAATTGTCTGCTGACACTTGTAATGCCTGCAGTTGGCTTGGGTGGCGTTGATTCTGTTAGTCAACCACACAATGCATTTTGCCAGGGAAATGGTGAGGCCTCTACTCCAAATAATGAGCAGGAAAACACCCATGGGTGGGGACTGCAACTCACCCTTGCAACTTCCAAAAATAAAAGTAATGAAGTAAATTGCAAGGAGCTAGTGTGAACCAGTGAAAGCCTAGTTCACTTTTTTTTCCCCCATGCAAAAGCAACCAGCAAAAATGGTTTCATAAGATTTTAACATCGAGCATCTTGTAAAGTCCTCTCTCCGTGAAGGCAAACGTACAGGAAAACGTGGGCGGAAACTATTTTGAAGGCAAAGTAATAAAAAGCCGATGACCTGAGTAAAGAATAGATTTTTGTACACAAGCAAAGTCTCGCCTCCTGCATTGACTTCAAATCTAGCTTCTGTTCACAGACCCTTATGCTTAGCATTATTTTCACAGTTCAAAATACATTTATGAATGACTGTGCCATTTCCTGACTTACAACAATTATCACTGTAAGTGAGTGTCACCTCATACATAGCTTGAGACTTTGAGACATCTATATACACTGCCCCACATAGATTAATCCAGGTAACTCTACTGATTAGCCTATCATGAAAGGCTTAGCCACACAAGGCAGTTGTGTCATGCTGGCTAGGGCTAATGACAGCTGTTGTCCAAAAACACCTGCAGGGCACCACAATGGCAAAGGATGGTCTGAGCCCTAGGGATGGCCTAGGGCTGCCAACTTTTCCAGACAGCTCTTGCGACTCTTTTTACCATTTATATAAGAGAGAGTAAATTAGGTCAATTATGTCCCAAACTCTGTCCAGCCAAGTCTGCAAAAACTGCTCTTCCATTCCAGATTCAGCTGGTGAACCTTTTGCCTGTGAAGGTTGCAGTGGCTCTGCCAGAAACAGGCTTTGTTTCAAGACAAACCTCTTTGAACCATGACGTCTGACTTAGGTTAGGTAGGCGCTGCCTAGAAACTGAAAGATTTTCATGTCTTGTCCTTTTCAAATCCCCTCCTGCGCTTGCATTTCTGAATGCACGGCAAATTGGCAAGCTTTGCTGATCTACACACAAGCAACATTTCCAAGCAGCAGGCGCAATCTTGGGAATCAAGCACAAAACAACATATAAACCACTAACCCAAGTTAAGGCCCTTTTTTCAGTGAAGAGGGTTTTTATTTTGTTTTCTTTTGTTTTGTTTTCACTGCCTGGAAGGTTGATTGCTTGGGAAGCCACACAGGACCCGTGTCAATCTTTGCTAATCCAAAACCCTACGCCAGAATCAAAATAATCCAAAAGAAAAGTAAAGCGTATTAAAATTGAGTAAATGTGAATAGAATAAGATACAAAGCTACCTAGAAAATATAAATGATTTTGAAGACAGTGGAGGGAATGGGGGAAGTCCCCTAAAATAGAGAAGATAGTAATAAGAGAAGTAAGAGGATAAGTGTTAGTTTATAGGTTTGTATATGTTTCTTTTTATTGTGATTGTTGGATTGTGTTTTTGTGTTGTGCTTATGCATTGTATTTCTGTATTGTTAATGTTGTTGTTTATGTTATGTTTTTTCTTTGCCTTAATAGAAAATAATAAAATCTTATTAAAAAAAAAAAAAAAATAATCCAAAAGAACAACTGTGGAGCAACAAGCCTTGAGTCATGGACCTCTCTTTTTAGGATACACTTCCCTTTCCAGTTTAGTGCAACAGCAGAAACCCAGCCATGACAGAAACCACCTTTTGGCAAAGCCTTGGAGTGACAAAGCTGTTCTTTCCCCTTGAACTGACATGCCAATCAGAGCGAAACAATGCATCGACCCAAGGCCACATGCACCACACACAAATATACCACCCCATGTCTCTGCAATGCTAGAAAGGCTCCTTTTTGTTCACCTGCCTGCTTGCTTTGCCATGGTGTAATGTTATTGACCACATAATGAAAAAGCAAAACAAATGCCAAAATAAATAAATAAATAAGTCAGTATATCGTATAAATCCTCTGCAGAAGGAAATAACATTATTGCAGATGGCATTCCGTAGCTTCACAACAGTCAGCAGATTTTGGTGTGAAACTTAAAATTGCTCTCGTGCCTTTGACCACGAAGGCTTCCCATGTGAGATGGAGAGGCCCAGCTCAGAAACACATCATAAGCCATCTCTGCCAGTTCCTTCCCTCTCCTAGTTTACCAGCCCACGCTCCAAAACACTGGAAAAGCAGGTCCTTGCTCTGCGCTGGTTGAACAGGCCAGCAAAACTACATATATTTGTGTTCAAGTCCTCCACACACACATATATCAGCAGGAAGCAGTCTGAAGCCATCTCATGTCAACTGTTCGGCTGTGCTGCTTTCAAAACCGATTCCAGCTCCTTCAAAAGAAGCAATTAAGAGCCCCATAGTCAGCTGAAGCCCCCTTGGCAAGAGAATGAAGCTGCCTTATAACCCCTACCTCTGGTTCTGTCTGGAGAAAGCTGCGAAATCTCCTTCCAGGCCTCTAATTCCTTCGTTCACAATTCCATCTCCCTCTATGGGTGCAGTTTCCACAACAGAGCATGCTCAGTAGAAGCTGATCTTCAGCCATTTCAGAGCTTTAATGAAACGTAAGCAGAAGGAAGTGCCATTAAGCTCAGAAAGATTCAGGGATTCAGCCAACCTCGCCTTGTTACATCCACAGCCCCTATCAAGGTGAGTTGTTCAGGCATTTGAAAAAGCAGGATTCAAGCTCCCCACTTGTGACAGGCAGAAGGCAACAAAAAGCATTCGTGCATCTCCAGCAGTACGAGTGCAAGAACTTGTGTTCAAAAGAATGCACATCCATTAGAAGAAAATGTTTGAAACCCTAGGCCAGAAGTTTCATCAGATGCCATTTAAAGAATGTTCCAACTGATGCAAACATTTCAAGATGCAAAGAGTGAGAAAGGTTCCTGTGTTAACCCTAAACATGGAATATTTCACACACTGCCTAGAAACCCATCGCGAGCCAATTCAGAGGGACACACACGTACAATGTACAGAAGCACAAAAAGAACTGCTCAATAAAGATCCAGCCTATGGTTTGTTAATTGAGCTATTGCTAGTGACCATCTTTATAACAGAGGAGGGGGATTGCACAATACAATTACTTCTTCATTTCTAATTTGTATTCCACATGCCTTCTCAGAATGCCAAAAAGCAAATCAAGGAACCTGAGCGTCAAAAGATAATGCACATGCGCGTGCACACACACACACACACACGCAAAACAATTCCCACAGTAAAATGCTAGACATCTTTCCAGTTTACATGAGTAGCTGTTTAGAATCAATGGCGCTACTCACATGAGCAAAGGAGGAAACCACAGGAGAATTAAGAATCAAAGCGTTTTACTGTGATCAACTCTCTAGAATGCAACTTGCCACCCTCCTCCCTTTGCCTCTTCCAAGTTCTACTGGGCAATCAGAAAGTATCCATCCAATACTTGTTTATGTTCTGCCCCTTTCTGTCTACTACTCCTTTCTCCTATTAGGTAACAAAACATTTCAGGTGCTGGTGGGGAAGACCATCAGTATGCAATGCAAAGACACACTAGGGCATGGTTCCTCGACCTTGGCCCTCCAGATGTTCTGAGACTACAATTCCCATCATCTCTGACTACTGGTCCTGCTAGCTAGGGATCATGGGAGTTGTAGGCCAAAAACATCTGGCCGAGGTTGAGGAAGCCTACACTAGGGGATACAGGCAACTCCTGTTTGCACAGGGGTTGCATTCAGCTGGGTGCACCTAAACCCCATCCCACCCCCTTCCAGGGCCAAAAACAGTGTGCATTGGTGGTGATGCACATGTCAGATGCACGCAAGCAGGGAGTTAGTTACACTATGAGAATATTTCTGTACTCAATCTAAATCATGGGTAGGCAAACTAAGACCCGGGGCCCGGATCCAGCCCAATCACCTTCTAAATTCGGCCCGTGGACGGTCCGGGAATCAGCGTGTTTTTACATAAGTAGAATGTGTCCTTTTATTTAAAATGCATCTCTGGGTTATTTGTGGGGCATAGGAATTCGTTCATTTTTTTTTTCAAAATATAGTCCGCCCCCCCAAGGTCTGAGGGACAGTGGACTGGCCCCCTGCTGAAAAAAGTCTGCTGACCCCTGTTCTAAATGCTTTAAATTGAAGCACATGTGATAAGACTGGGCTGACCACAATCCACTTCATTTCAAGCAATTTTAATTTCATTTTCTAAAGGCAAAACTAACCGAAAGAGCAAAATTCAGTCCTGGCCAGAGGCAGCTACTCTGCATCCCCCAACTGACCCCAAGTATCCTACACTAAAACTGGCTCCTCTTTCTGAAAGCCGTTCATTTCATATCACACTCCTGATCAGAGGAAAATGTCAAGGCCAAGGCTGTAAACCTTTACCAGGGATCTTCAGATCTGGTACTTTGTCAAGCGCTCTTGAAAAGGCACAGCACACCTGGAAGAGCAACCATAGCGTTATTTAAAATGTGCACTTTGTGGGGCCTCTTATTTCTCCAAAAGAGGCTCGTTTATCCTGTTCACAACACAAAGGCCATGAGGCAGTCATTTGGGTCTTATGAAACCACCTCTCCTGGGAAGGTTCATCTACTTCCAAATTCAGGATTTGGGCATATGCTTTCTCTTGGGCAAAATACATAGTCCTCCAGCCTAAATCTTCCCACATGATATAGTGATGGTCACTGAACTGGGTGACTTTAAGGGAGGGTTAGACATCACCTTGCCGACAAAGGTCCGTATAGTTAAAGCTATGGTTTTCCCAGTAGTAATGTACGGAAGTGAGAGCTGGACCATCAAGAAGGCTGATCGCCGAAGAATTGATGCTTTTGAATTATGGTGCTGGAGGAGACTCTTGAGAGTCCCATGGACTGCAAGAAGATCAAACCTATCCATTCTCAAAGAAATCAGCCCTGAGTGCTCACTAGAAGGACAGATCCTGAAGTTGAGGCTCCAGTACTTTGGCCACCTCATGAGAAGAGAAGACTCCCTAGAAAAGACCCTGATGTTGGGAAAGATGGAGGGCACAAGGAGAAGGGGACGACAGAGGATGAGATGGTTGGACAGTGTTCTTGAAGCTACTAACATGAGTTTGGCCAAACTGCGAGAGGCAGTGAAGGATAGGCGTGCCTGGCGTGCTCTGGTCCATGGGGTCACAAAGAGTCGGACACGACTGAACGACTGAACAACAACAAGACAAATTCATGGAGGAAAAGTCTACCGGCGGCTACTAGACAAGATGTTAGTAGCAATATGCCACTAAGTCCCAGGTGCTGGGAATAGCAATTGGAGGTCAGAGCTGTTACAATCAGGTCCTGCTTGTGGGCCACTGTGACATGTGGGCTTGATGGGCCTTTGGTCTAATCCAGTAGAGCCCTTCTTATGTTAAACCTCATAAGTCCTGCTGACAAGGACAAAACTAGCAATCTCCTTTTTCAATCCTAAAATATCATATTAAATATATTTGGATCCCATAAGAAAATGGCACATCTGATGATCATATCTGCATCTAGCTCAAGCATTTCCAGCTTGTTTCCTTGGAAACCAGGGAGGGGGACTCTTGCAAATCTTGCAAGCAGGACTTCTTTTTTAATGGTTACGTAATGAAAATAAGCCTTCAACTCTTGTCAGTACCGGGGGGGGGGAGATGAGCCTTTCAAAACCAGCAGTCCAACCTACAGTGGTACCTCAGGTTAAGAACTTAATTTGTTCTGGAGGTCCGTTCTTAACCTGAAACTGTTCTTAACCTGAAGCACCACTTTAGCTAATGGGACCTCCCTGCTGCCCCTGCCAGAGCACGATTTCTGTTCTTATCCTGAAGCAAAGTTCTTAACCTGAAGCATTATTTCTGGGTTAGCGGAGTATGTAACCTGAAGCGTATGTAACCCAAGGTACCACTGTATTATTAAAATATATAGATTAAAGCAGCAAGCCAGCTGATTAGGACTACCTCTTTCTGAAGATATGTGCCCAAAAGCGTTTTCTTCTGTAGTATTTGAGGATGAGGTAGGAAGCATGCAAGTCAAGATTCTGTTGCTTATAACAGAGCAGGAACTCTTGCTTCCAGTGGATGAACAATTTAAGTAGAAAACCATGTAAAGGCCTTTTAACATCAAAGGTTACACATTAGCACACCGTTTTTTGAAAAACAGATTTGCCTGAACTGCAGAGTGAAGAAAGGATGCACCAAGAGCAAAAAGAGAATTTTTCTCCGTTTCCCAGGTGGGTTTTGCTAAAAGGTCAGGTTCCAGAGTTTAAGGCTGCCTCTGCAGGAACTTGATAATCTCAAGAGTCAACTACAGTACTGCAATGTGCTCTATGTGGGGCTACCCGTGGGCCTTGCCTGGTTTGGAGACTCCAGTTGCAGCAAAACTGTGGACAGCAACAGGCTGCCATCAGCACATAACTCAAGTTTGCACTGGTTGCCCCTACACTACCGGGTCAGGTTGAAGATCTTAATATTATTTTGTAAACTCCTTAACAATAATAGCCGCTCCTCTACTGATGCCCTTCCCCGCCCAGGAAGTTATTCCACAATATACTGCTTCTGAACATAGGAGGCCCCATTTAGGTATCATGCCCAATGCCATTTGTCTAATTTCACTTTAAAGCCATCTGAAGCAGTCACCATCATCACACTCTGGAGCAGCAAATTCCATAAATTATTTTTGCATTGAAAAGAAGCACATGTTTTGGTCTGTTCTGGACATCCAGCCACCCTCCTCTATTCAGTGACCACCCCCCACTACACGTGCCAGCCCTATAAAAAGGAAAACATCATATCTCTATTCACTTTCTTCCTAGCATATATAATTTTATTAGCCTCTCCCACAAGTCGTGTTTATTTTATTTATTTATTTTAAAAAAAGCTAAATAGCCCCAAATACTTCAGCCTTTCCTCATTGGGAAGGTGTCCAATCCCTTTTATGACAAAGCCAAAGGACCTAAACAAAACAAAACAAAAATCCCTTCTTACAATTATCAGCACCTGGTGTTCAAAGGCATGCTGCCTCTGACCCTGGAGATAGCTGGCTAGCAGCCACAGATGGTCTTACCATCCATTAATTCGTCTAAATTGGCAGTCACTACATCTTGCAAATAAGACCAGAGTGCAACAATCCTCCCTCCATTTGCGATATACAGCAGTTGTTACTCAAGAGGCATTCTGTGAAGGGAGGACATAGTCATTGTGTCCCCACAGCCATTGGTAGCCTTCTCCTCTGTGAATTGTCTAATCCTCTCTTAAAGCGATTCATGTTGGCGGCCGTCTTCCCGTCTTGTGGAAGTCAGTCCCATAGTTTAATTAGGCACTGAGCGAAGAACTCATTTCCTTTTGTCTTTTTGGAAACTTCTAATATTCAGCTTTAGTGGATGAGCTCAGATTCTCGTATTATAGAAGGAAGTGAAAAGCATCTCTTTTGTCCACTTTCTCCACGGCGTACATTATTTTATAAACATCCCATTTCTCACATTTTTTTCCTAAGGTAAAGCATGCAAAACATTGTGCTTTCGTGGGGGAATTTCTCCAGAAACCTCTCTGCACCTTTTCCAGATCTGCAATATTCTTTTTTGAGATGGAGCGATCAGAAATGCACACAGTATTCAAAGTGTGGTCACGGCATTGATTGCTATAAAGGCCCTATGTCATTAGCAGTTTTATTTTCCATTCCTTTCACAATTACCCTTAGCACGCAATTTGCCTTTTCGTAGCCTTTGGGGTCAATGTCTTCATTTAACTATCCACAACCCCAAGGTAGAAAAAAAAGTTTTCCTGGTTAGTCACTTACATTCAGAACCCATTAAGTGCTCCTTTTTGCCCATCCATCCAATTTGAAGAGAGACCTTTGGAGATTCCACACAATTCCTTTTTGTTTTTAACCACCTACAGTGTTCGAAATTAGCCAGGCAGCAGGTGCATTTTGCACCTGACTATCGACCACTTGTGACCAAGTGAAGGAGCATGGGCACCAGGATGGCACCTGACATCTCCACCATTTGGCTGGCTGGTGCACAGCATCAATTTTTTTTTGCTGCCATGCTATGGCACAAGTCAGATCTTAGCTGGAGCTGGCAATACACGCAATTTATTTTCAGCTTTATGGGGCCATATGGCAAATAGTTTTTATAGCTCAGTTTCTAACACTGCCCACAAACCAGGTTACCTTACTGCTTGCCCCAACTGAGTCATAAATGAACAAGCAAAGAAGGCATTATAGAGCCTTGAGGAACCCTGTTTCTTCTATCTCTTGACTGGGATAACTGTCCATTATACTTTCTGCTTCCTGTTCTTTAGCCGGTTTTTAATCCATAAGAGGGCTGGTCCTCTTCTCCCATGACAGCTGTCTTTACTCATGAGCTTCAGGTGAGAGGCTTTGCAAATAGTTCCTCGAAAGTCCAAATACATTATGTCTACCGGATCACACCTCATCCATATGCCTATTAGCACTCACAAAATAGCGAGCTGGAACTTACCTTCGCAGAAGCTATGCTGATTCTTCAGCAAGACTTGTTCTTCTATACACTTGATTTTTAAAAATATGTGTTTTCTACCATTTCAAGCTAACCAGCATATAAATTTCTCTGATTTCTTCCTAAAAATTACATTGGCTACTTTCCAGTCCTCTGTTACAGAGGCTGATCTTAGGGATAAGATGTGTGTTTCTGTTCAAATTTAAGCAATTTCACATTTCAGTCAAAGCCAAATGATGCTCTTCTTCAGCTATTGTGCAACTTTCATTGCAAGGTCCCACTGAGTTCAGTTATATAAATCCATAATAATAATAATAATAATAATAATAATAATATGCTAGTTAGCTTTCCACAAAAGCAGAACCAGCCCTTCATGAGACTGCTGTATATTCAGTTGATTTGTTCAATATCAGCCTACAGGCTTTTTATCCATTTATTCTGTTGTCTTCAGAAGAAGATTAGATTTGGCAAGCAGGCAAAGGCTGCTCTCACACACCACATAAGTGCAGATATTCATTTAAATAAGCAAAGGCTTTAACCAAAAGGTATACTAATAATCAAAATAACTTAGTTCCTACAGTTGGCAGCATAAAACAGACAAATATGGAAGTGAAGAAGCATACAGAGTTGGAACACAGCTGTAGCATGTTCACTTAAGTTCCACACACCATACTGACCCAGGTATTGGTTTATAAAGCCCAATAAGCATAGAACCAGAAAGACTGTCTCACCCTTTACAGACCCAGTCAATCCCTGTGCTCTGCAGGAGAGGACTTGCTGCAGGTACCATCTTATAAGGAGGTCAATTCCATGTGATATAGGAATTAGACCTTTAGTGTGGCAGCACCTGCTCCTATACTACATAATAGGTGTTATCTCTGTTATCTTTTCAGCATCTGTTGGGAAACCTTCCTCTTCCAACCAGCCTAATGAGCAGAGTTCTTTTATCCCCATCTGGTTCTGCTCTGGAACTATTTTTTTTTTACTGTTTTTTTTTTAATGTGGAACTGTTTTAAATTCTTTTTACACTTGTTTTGTGGCTGAACTATTTGATTTGAAGAAACTAGAATGCTGAACTCCTTCAAAGGCCTGCATAATAGTTCTGAGCCTACGTGCTATTCGCCCAAAGAAGCTGCTTTCAAGTCAGAGCAGGCAGATGTCAGGCTTGTGGGGTCTACTTTGGTTTTTTTTAACTGAAAACTCAAGATCCACCAAGTGTAGAAAGCTGCAGAAGGCATACTTAGAACTAAATCCTTCTGAAGCCAGGACTTTGTTTTTGAATTGAGCCAGCATTTCTCCCCCCAAACACAAATCCACTCCTGGTAATACCCCATTCCATTTTCTTCACTTCAGTACTATAATGTGGGGTCAGTGTCATTTTAGTTTATTCGTTTTATTTAAAAGCATTTCTAAAACATTTAGTGTTTTTCAAAACAAAAAAACCATTATCTAAACAGGTGTGAACTGCAAGCAATGTAAAAGCAACATCCATTGAAACAAAAATGCAACCTAAAACCAAGATATACAAGCAAATGAAACAGAGTTCATACACACAACCTGGGTCCTGTCTTGAGAGCCAGGGAAAGCCTGGGCAAACAGATAAGATATTTTCAAGACATCTGAAGCAACTGGTGGACACTGCTTCACATGTGACAGGGAGAAGGGCATTCCACAGTACAGGGACAAAAGCAGACAGTATCCTTTTGGGGGTCAACAACCTATTATATCTACAGGATGCACAAGTAGAATACCTCCAGATCATTTTGTTATTGCCTTCACGGTATCAGGATTCTGGCATCTTTGCCAATCTACTTCAAATCACCAGAGATCTATCAGTATGCCAAGAACCAATACTCTACCAAGGATAGCCAACATGCTTCTTTGCTTGCTTCTGATGACTGTCACCAAATGGCACCAATAAGGTCACTCTTATGCAGGGGCAGAGCAAGGGGCGGGCTGCCCCAGGTACCGCCCTGGGGGGGGTGGCACTCGGGGCGGCACCCCGCCCCCTCGATCGGTGCCACCGGCGCACGGCAAGTTTTAAGGCTGCAGCGCGTGAAGAGCAGCAAAGCGTCTGTGCTGCTGTTCGCGCGCTGCAGCCTTAAAACTTGCCGTGCCGCCACATGGTCAGAAGGAGTGCTGGCCACTCGCGCCTGCCATCTTGGGTGGACTGTGCATGTCCGCACATGCGCAGTCCACCCAGGATGCTGCGCACGCACGCTATAATGTGCACGCGCGGTAGGGAGTGGCACCGTGCCCCCGCATTTGCCTCCCCAGCTCTTAAGACCTTGGGTGGGGCTTATTGCAGCCTTAATCTATGTATGAAACACAGAGGTGACTCATAGGTAAAGGTAAAGGTAAAGGGAGGGTCCAGTCGTGCGACTCTGGGGTTGCGGCGCTCATCTCGCTCTATAGGCATTGTCCGCAGACAGCTTCCGGGTCATGTGGCCAGCATGACAAAGCTCTTAAGACCTTGGGTGGGGCTTATTGCAGCCTTAATCTATGTATGAAACACAGAGGTGACTCATAGGTAAAGGTAAAGGTAAAGGGACCCCTGACCATCAGGTCCAGTCGTGTCCGACTCTGGGGTTGGCGCTCATCTCGCTCTATAGGCCAAGGGAGCCAGCGTTTGTCCGCAGACAGCTTCCGGGTCATGTGGCCAGCATGACAAAGCCGCCCTGCGCCCAGAGCAGCCCGGAACGCCTTTACCTTCCGCTGGAGCGGCCCATATTACTTGCACTTTGATGTGTTTCCTCTAGGTAACAACTGGGGGCAGGGAGCTATACGGGGTTCGACCGCCGACCTTCTGATAGAAGCCCTAGGCTCTGTGGTTTAACCCAAGCGGGCAACAAGAGGTAATATTTTGTCTATTGCATTACGTAACCTTTAAAGGACATTGAATAGCTAATGTGGAACTCAAACCATCAGCAAAAAAAACCTTGAAAAAGTTGCATGCATTTCTGCAATGCATTTTTCGCAGTGGACGCAGACTAAAATATGATATACACTTGTGTGGCCTTGCAGAGAGGTCCTCGTGAAACAGTTTGACTAAGCAGCATGAGTAAAAATGCAACCACGCAGCAGGACTTTCTGTCAAAGGAAAGTAGTGTGAGATTTTCTCAACTTGAGATAAAAATAAGGAAGCCTCAACTTGAGTGCAAAAAGCTGACAACTTTACTAGCTCACATAATTACAGTGGAAAAGATTCTGACATCCCCTTGGACGCTGGTATGAAACCAAGGAGGAGAAAAAATTACAGGTCAATAAACCTTGTGCTCAACCTTTTTTCTATTTTTATCCCTTTGAAAGGTTGATTTAACAGGAAAAACTAAAGGGGGCAAAGTTTTGGTACTTTGCTTCAATGGTCAAGAAAACAAAGAACTGAGTTCGTCAATCACGAAAGTTATCTAATTATACCATCCCATTCCCAACTACTTTGCATTCAATTTGGTAATGCGAAACTGATCACAAAGTGTATGTCATCGAAACTATTCTTTATGAAGTACCATGCACAGATGGCGCTATAGAAATAATAAATAACAACACAAATCTTATTCATGTGCATAATTCGCATGCACTAATCTGTAAAGAAAAAGAGCTTTGGCTAAATCCCCCAAAGCATAGTGATTCAACCTATCTAGGAGTCTGCACTTACATTTGTAGCATATCTGCAGCCTATTTCTGCCGTTTCCTTTCTACTGATCTGACAAAAATGCAGGAAAGAGTCAGTCTCCTGATGAGGACTACAAACAAATAAAAACCAAAAATGAACACAAACAATAGTCTTCCTCCTCCAGCTTCAAAGGCCACAGAATGCTTAATCAGCCAAAGGCCACAAAGGGAAGGGGTTGTGGTGCCTAAGATATGTAAGGAGGCCGGGTTTGGGAGAGTTCCACCATGTAAGAGATCATTTTGACCTTCAGACCTCTGATGGGTGGTGATCACAGGATCCGGGTTGGTTCCTATGGGGAGAAGCGGTCATTGATGTATTGTGGTCCTGGGCCATTTAAGGCTTTATAGCACTTCGAACTGGGACCAGACACTAACTGGCAGCCAGTGCAGTTATCAGTGTAATATGCTCAAACTGGTGAGCAACCTATATTCTGCACCAGCTGAAGTTTCGAACTGGGACCAGACACTAACTGGCAGCCAGTGCAGTTGGGCTCGGATCAGTGTAATATGCTCAAACTGGTGAGCAACCTGGCCAATGAATTCTGCACCAGCTGAAGTTTCCAAACTGTATTCAAAGGCAGCCCCGTATATAACGCATTGTAGAGATTACCAGAGCATAGACAACAGTAGTTAGGCTATCCCTGTCTGATAGGGAAGCAGCTGCATCACCAGCCAAAGCTGATGGAAAGCGCTCTGCACCACTGAGGCAACCTGATCCTCAAGTGGCAGCAAAGGATCCAGGAGTACCCAAACTATTTACCGCGCTTCAGAGGGGTGTAATCCCATTGAGCAGGCAACCTCCCATCCATCTGACCTAGGGAACCACTCATGAAATCCCAGACATTGGTTTCTGTTTTGGGGTGTCCAGATCAAAAGGGACAACATGTATTCCAGTGTGCTCAGATGTAAAAGAGAAGTAGAGTTGGCATCATCCTGTGCTGACAATGGATTTTATATTAACTGCCAGTGCCCTCAGGATTACAGTAATGCCACACCTTAACATGTAGGGGGAGAAAGGTGCCAGTACTGTGCACCCTTGAGTCCCCCAGTATGACATCATACAATGTTCTCAAAACTCCAGATGGCTCCACTCAGTGGTTTAATATAATGTTAAATAGCATGGGGCATAAGATTGAATCTCGAAGAACACCGTATTGAAGGATCCATGGGGCCGAAGAGAACTTCCCCAGCATCACCCTCTGGAAACGACCATCCAAGTAGGGCCAGAACCAGTGCAAAGCAAGATAGCTGCCCACCTGTAACTTGGACAATCACTCCAGGATACCCTAGTCAATTGTATCAGAAGCCACTGAGAGGTCAAGGAGAATTAACAGGGACACATTTCCACTCTCTCTCTCCTGGTAGATGTCAACATACCATGTGACCAAGGCAGTTTCTGTGCCAAATCTGGACCTAAAGCCTGACTGAAATGGATCTAGAAAATCAATTCCCTCCAATTACAGGTGGGTAGCCGTGTTGGTCTGCCATAGTCAAAACAAAATCAAAAATTCTTTCCAGTAGCACCTTAGAGACCAACCCTGGTCCACACCTGGATCTGGATTAAATTAACTAAAACACAAACAGGTACTCTGCTCTGATACTCCTAATCATTCAGAAAAGATGAACGCACACCCATTGTCCAACTACTGTAAAAATCATTGTGCCACAAACTATCCACAAATCCATATCTCCTACTGCTGTGTATCACAATGGCAGTTATTAATGGAAACACCAGAGCACCTCTTGAGAGAGATAAAAGCAGACTGTGACACTGTGCTAATTAGCACAGAAGCTCAAAAGATGGACTTCCAGGTCACAAGCAGCTTTCAGTTCAGTCTATTTTCAATTTTAGAATTGAGGAAAATTTACTTGAGGGCTAGTCGGTGCCTCTCAACCTACCTTACAGGGTTGTGGGGAGGATAAAATGGGGAGGATGAGAACTACATATACCACCTTGAGTTCAGAAGTGTGCATGCACACGAAAGCTCATACCAAGAACAAACTTAGTTGGTCTCTAAGGTGCTACTGGAAGGATTTTTTTGTTTGTTTGTTTTGACTATGGCAGACCAACACGGCTACCTACCTGTAACTACAACATTCAGCATTATTGCAAAAATGTCTCCTCTCTCTCTCTGCTGTACATGTTCAAATTCCCCTTATTCCTTCAAATACTGTCACCACCATCTCTACTTTGATTTTCACTAAGCATCCTGAGCCCTGTGACTTACTAGAATTCCATATTCCCTGAAGTCTGTTGCATTTTGCTGCTTTTATCTCCTTTTCATTTTCCCTAATAGTTTGCTCCCTCTGAAATAAGGGTTGTATGTAGCTCAGTGGTATAGCATCTGTTCTGCATGCAAATAGTCAAATTTGCCACTTAAAAGATTCTTCCGCCTCATTCTGCTGTATGTGGTTACAATTTCAAAGTTCAGAGTATGAGGAAGGATAATAGTTCAATGACCAGGGAGGTACAAATGGAGGGCTGAAGGGGTTGTACTATTATTATAAGTTCAAGGTGCTGGTTTGGGTGGTTTAGTTTGGGTATATAAGGCCCCAGAGAGCGTGGGACCAGGATACATGAAAGATAGGTTTACCCTTTGTAACACTAATCGGCACCTACCCTTTAGAATTCCCTCCCATTAAATATTAAGACAGGTGCCATCTCAGTTGCCCTTTCAGCACCTACTGAAGACCTTTATCTTCTATCAAGCCTTTTAAGAAGAAATATTTCCTAGTCTATAATGAAATTGTTCTTAGATCTTTTAAATGCGTATCATTTATGTGTTTTGCTAGCCTAGGCTCCTTTGAGAGAATGAAATCAATCAATAATTTTTGCATTAATGTGCTATTCACTGCTGTGTGGGCTTTTGTGCCCAAAATCAGCATAGAACTGTTGTTGTTGTCATCAAGATAGTTAATGTTCTCAATTCTGACCATGGTCCTCTCCAGATGTCAGGTCCTATCACAATAGTCAAGACCACTTTTGTGGCTAACAAGTTATCAAATGGGAGGTTTTAATATATGTTTGTTTTGAATATGACTGTATTAAGTCTATATGCTTTCAATCAAGACTATGGATTTCAGCTGTGGTTTATCTCCAATCTTATTTGCACACTGTTTGGGGAGCTTTTTTGATTAAGAGGTTTATAGGTCTTCTGAATAAGAGAATATCTGACAGCATTGTACTCCAGTGTGTATGCACTATGAGGAAGAGGGGATTGTGTTATTTTGCAGAAGACTGATGCTTGCATGAGCTGAAGGGAGTTTTAGTCTGAAACATCAGGAGGGCACTGGGTTGGCAAAGCCTGTACTACACTATTCCAAACCCAAACCTAGAGAAGTAATGGATTTATAGACACAATAGTTTTCTGTTATATAAGGCAGGCAGTATTTTTTAATGGATTTTGTATGTACAGCAGTATATACTGATTGTAAGTCTGTTCATTTTGTCTCTTCTTCCACCACTCCCCCCGGGGCTCCTCTAATTCATGCATGTATACCTGTTATAAGCTAAAGGGTGAAGAATGCAACACAGCAGGCAAATTCTGTCTAGGAAGTTAAAACAGAACAAGCTCCAGCACTCAGGCTGTTTTTTCCAAGATGGATGCCAGAGGCTGAGGCCTGTTTCAACAAGGAACAAAATGAAAGCACAGTTACTTCTATTTCACCGTATTGTTGTAACAGCAGTATGTTATCCAAAGGTGATTGACCTGATAATGGTGGCGGGCACCTGGGAGACTCATGAAAGTAAAACAAAAGGCTGAAACCAAACACTTCAAAGGCTGGATTTGTGAATGGACAGCAACTCACAAGTGCCTGGCCAGTGCTAGTGAATTTCCCTCCTTATTTTGCGCTTTCCCAGCAGTGTTGCACAGAACACCATTAACCCAGATGATCCAGAGAAGCACGTAGGTTTTTAAAAGTGTCAGTTTCACCTGGGCCTGACAGCCTAAAATAGCATCAATTTTAAGTGTGTCTGAAATACAATCACTAGCATTGAAGCACAGATGATTGTGGACTACTCCCAACTAGGTCCTCTTTGACTTCAAAGCCATGTACATTTAGAATTGTTTTCTAAACATAAGAGATTCTAACTTCAAGTGTACCACACTTCTATCAATACAATCAGGAAATCAAAGCCAAGACAGGCCCATTAAAAGTATTGTACACACAATTTACCTTCCCCTTCCCCCCTTTACGCGAGGAAAACTATTTACAATACAAAAGAAAGTAGCCTTGCAAACCTCATCCAGGATAATAAACCAACTTCAAATAAAAATGTTTGGCACCATAAGAGCTTGCTACTCCATCTCCAATACTGGTCATATTTGGAATTGTTGTTTGAGTAAAACAGAAGACCAGTTATACTTTGAAAATTAATACACAGAAGATTTGAAAGGATAAGGTCCAGTTAAAGCAATTATTTGAAAATCCTGCATTAAAAAGCAACATACCCAATAAGTAGCCACAAAAGCCCAGAGCCCTAGTTTGCGGCTGCTATGGTTTTGTACCTTGTGCTCATATTCTCTTGGAGCTTCAAAATCACCTTTGCCCTTCCAGGTTGAGCAATGTAATTTCAGGACAACTTATAGCAAAGAGAGAAATGCTGGGAGACAGACGCAGCAGAACCAACAACCAGCATCTTTACTGCTTACTGACTCATAAGTTGAAAGGCAGCTTCCTTATAAAAAAAGTGCTCATAATTCAGAAAGCTCTTCTTCTGCAATGGAAAAGTTAGGGAGAGATTGCTTCAGCGAAGATGAGGTTATAACTAAGGGGGCTATGGGTTATTTATTCAGAGGCTTCCTTCCGAATCCCTCGCAACACAAGTGGGGGAAGAGGGAAAGAAACCCCCAAAATATAACTTGGAAGTGCTCATACCTCAAGTCTGTCTGTGCAGGCCTTTTGGGATTCTTGTCAAGGCGTATCAGAGGCCTAATCTACTCCCTCCACGCGTTCCAACCAAAGCCACAGTAGGTGCTCTCCCGGAGCATGCTCCGTAGTGTAATCTCACAATGCCCCCAGAGGCCCAATGATTGCATTCCTCAGAGGGGTCAAGAGGCTTCTTTTGAAGGCCATAAAAGTATTCCTTGCTTATGGAGGGGGAGTTTTATACACATATTATAGAGTTTGGTTCTCATACCCCCCCAGACCCCTGTTGTGGCCAAATATGCATTTAAAAAAAGCGACGCCAAACCGTGAGGCACACTTTTATAATCACACACAGAGACAAAGCTTGTCAAGAAACAAAACCCATTCAAGTTAATTATACAATATGCATTCCTCCCCAAGGAAGGCGAAAACAAATGAAGTCCACCATGCTCTTTCTCCCTGAACCGAATCAAGGGTATTTCTGGAGCTTAAAATGAAAACGGAAATGCTCGGACATTTGAGGACAAGGGCAACTGCCCAACAATATGTGAATAAATATTCTTCCTAATTCAGGTGTTTCAATCAACCTCTGTAGTTTCTATGGCAACATGGATTTGTAATTCTTTAAGAGGGAGGGAGAGGGAAAGGGAAACAGTATTAAAAACAACAAAACAAAACCCAAGAGCATGCAATTCAACTTGCTTCAAGTTATGAGGTCATTTTCAGGTGTTTGCCACTTATCAACAACATATCTCTGAATGAAGCTGTGATCTCATGTCACTTTACAGATGCCACCTGGTACAAAGTAGACTAGAAAAATATTGTCTGGGGAAGTTATTTCCAACATCCAGCATGGTTTTATTTTGCAAAATGCTGTTTCCCTTAGACTTACACTTTTTTCAAAAAGTAAACAAACAAGTTCAGGAATCAATCCCTATTCCTAGGGAACTATAGCTCCATTAGAGGAATAAGAGTTTCCTAACAACTCTCTCTCTGGAGGAGACTCTTGAGAGTCCCATGGACTGCAAGAAGATCAAACCTATCCATTCTGAAGGAAATCAGCCCTGAGTGCTCACTGGAAGACAGATCCTGAAGCTGAGGCTCCAACTTTGGCCACCTCATGAGAAGAGAAGACTCCCTGAAAGACCCTGATGTTGGGAAAGATGGAGGGCACAAGGAGAAGGGGACGACAGAGGATGAGATGGTTGGACAGTGTTCTCAAAGCTACCAACATGAGTCTGACCAAACTGCAGGAGGCAGTGAAGACAGGAGTGCCTGGCGTGCTCTGGTCCATGGTATCATGAAGAGTCGGACGCAACTAAATGACTAAGGTATGCGGGTGGCACTGTGGTCTAAACCAATGAGCCTCTAGGGCTTGCCAATCATAAGGTCGGTGACGGGGTGAGCTCCTGTTGCTCAGTCCCAGCTCCTGCCAACCTAGCAGTTCGAAAGCCAAAAAGTAGATAAATAGGTACTGCTCCGGCGGGAAGGTAAATGTGTTTCCGTGCACTGTTCTGGTTTCGCCAGAAGTGGCTTAGTCATGCTGGCCACATGACCCAGAAAAACTGTCTGTGGACAAACACCGACTCCCTTGGCAAGTAAAGCGAGATGGGCACCGCAACAGCAGAGTCGTCTGCAACTGGACTTAACTGTCAGGAGTCCTTTACCTTTACCTTTTTTAACAACTCTCACCACTATCAACAAACTACAGTTCCCGTGATACTTTGGGGGAAGTCATGACTGTTTGCAATGGCAGACTTTAGAAATATGGTGCAGATGGGACCTAGGCTAGCTGGCTTCTATACATGGAACTGGGGACACCATCTTGTCCTTCACCTCAAGCAGCTGGGCTGGTTCCAAGAACATTATCTCTTTTATGTCTAGATTTGGCACTGTGTATTTTTAAGGATTCCTATTTAGTCAGTCACTGCTTTGTGCAAATTCCAACTTGAGAAGGCATATCACTTTCACAACAGGCTCAGCCCCTTCCACCCATCCCTTCTTCATCTGTAGATGGATTATAAAGGAAAGATCAGTGGGTCGTCTTTGACCCTACTGAGGCTTAATTCTGCAGCTTCCATCTTTTCAGCCAAGGCCAGCATTTTTCAACCAACAACATCCGAAGGGTAAATGGGTTTCAGAAAAAAGCATTGTTTATTTGTAGGAGAGGATCATAGGAGTAAACAAATTAATCAGCTTAGATGAGTATTCAATGTACAGAACAATTTTGTTTTCATGGAAGGGATTTTA
Organism: Lacerta viridis; assembly: GCA_900245905.1. Classification (NCBI taxonomy): domain Eukaryota; kingdom Metazoa; phylum Chordata; class Lepidosauria; order Squamata; family Lacertidae; genus Lacerta; species Lacerta viridis. The sequence goes on along the minus strand of OFHU01002992.1, from coordinate 104,904 downwards.
GGACACAGTAGTCATGGGGGGTGGAACTCTCCGCCGCCGCCACCACGACAACACATTCATCAGTGAGTCCTTTTTGCAACCCACTGCCAAGCCCCAGGTCCCAGGAACCACATGGCATCTAGTTCCATATCCCAGTTTCTAGCACTGCTTCCAATGAAGGTAGCCAGAGTAAAGTCCAATGAGAATATTTCCTCCCTCCACTGTCAGAGGACGCAATGCTTCTGAATGACAGTTCCTGAGAATTGTAAGTGGGGAGAATGCTATTGCACTCGAGTCCTGCTTTCAGGCTTCCCACAAGTACCTGAATGTCCACTGAGAGAACAGGATGCTGGACTTCATGGGTCTTCAGCTTGATCCGAGGCTCCTCTTAAGTGCTTAAACCACACACGCATTAGGCTAGCAGCTAGATAAAAATGGGCAGTATTTGATAGTAGTAACACATTATGGGGCTACAGAGGAGTTTCCTTGTGTACTGTAACAGACAGCTTTTCCATTTTGGAACAAAGGAAGCTACCTTATAACAAGTAAGACCACTGGCTTACCTACTTCAGTGTTGTTCAGTCCAAAGGTTCCCAAACCATGGTCTGTAGACCACCTTGGATCCACTGTATGTTTGCATTAAAATATTCATGTCTCTTTTAATTATATTTCTATCGTTTCTTGCATTTCTTGTATTGTATTACAATTTGAATTCTATGGAAGGCAAATTGTAATAAAATAAAGCAATAGAAATTAAAATTCATACAGCATCTAGCACAGAGTATTACAATTGCTCCAACAGGCAGAAAAATAATTACATGGTCCACCAATATCATTAGCAATTTTGAACTGGACCATGGGGGGGTGGATCTTGAGAAGTCTACAGTGATCGGGAGTGCTTCTCTGGGGTTCCAGACAGGAGTCTTTCCCATCCCTACCTAGGAGATGCCAAGGAGTGACCCTAGGTCAGTGTTTCTCAAACCTGGGTCTCCAGCTGTTTCGGGACAATAACTCCCATCATCACCAGCTAGCAGGACCTGTGGTCAGGGATTATGGGAATTGTAGTCCGACAGCTGGGGAGCCAAGTTTGAGAAACACTGCCTAGGTCCCCCTGCATGCCAACAGACATGTTCTACCACTGAACTGTTGTCCTTGACCTAAAAATAGAAGTTCAGTCATCTTGGTGGCAAATAAAGGGCTGTATCTAAATGGAAACAGAGGAGGCTGCCTTAGACTGAGTCAGAGCATGAGGTCCTTCATGCTCAGCACTTCCCATGCTGCCTTGCAGTGGTGCTCCAAGGCTGCAGACAGATGTTTTTCCCAGTCGTACCCGAAGGTGCTAGGCACTGAGCCCGAGGCCTTTAGCATGAGCTCCAGCAGTGAACTAAGCGCACTCTCCAGGAAGTAGGAATCATGGCAGGAATCATAATCCCTTAATAAAGTTGTTAAGTGTGAATTTGGGGTCACTTTCCTGCAGGCTGCTAGCCACAGACTGGATTTATTCGGAATAATTATGTGCTGCATGTGCATTTATTAGCATCCTTGTTTAGCTTCATTCAGCAGGCAAACAAAAAGCATGACTCCCTCACATAAATGCCTTTAGTATGTCTTTCTGTTGCAGACATCTCCCTATTTTTACACAGTTCTGATGAAAATAATATTTTGTAGCGCCCTTCATCTATAGGTTTCAGGGCAGTTTTCAACATAAAATCATCAAGGAACATGTAAAAATCATCAAGCAGCATACAGATAATGTTTCCCTGGAACAAAAGGGAAGCAAAGCTTTCAAAAAGTTCAGCTCTTTCCCTTGCAACATTTGCCCCCTAAATATTTATCAACGGCATTGAACAAGGTTAGAGGACCAGAGGTACTGTAAGAGGAAGGTTCTGTGTTGGAACACTTCTGAGCTTAGGAATGCTAGTGAGATAGACTGACTTTTTCTCCTGAAACATAAAGCAAAAGGGTGGGGAGTGTAAAAGAGATAAAAATGCCAGGGAGATGACAACAATTCCTGTTTTTGAGACATTCTTTTTCAAAGCCCTCTTGGCATAAAGAGGACTCATCATCACTCATAATTACAGTCCTCAGAGCTATAATATACCGGTAAGAATTTAAGATGATCATCAACTGGATAATGAGCAGCTAAAAGAGTTAAGGGACTGCAGAAAAGGCCATGAGCCTCCAATGGTCCTTATTAGAAAAGTAATGACTGCAGACAAGGCATCGCCTAGCCTATTTGCCACTTTCCCTTTCTCCTTAGGTGTTTTAACCACCCTATTATCCTGTCTTTCTCAGGGTGATAATCTTGGCAAGACTGGCTATTCAGGAGATCCACCTCCAGTGAATCAGGGAGCATCACCATTCTTCACATAGGGTTGTGCCTTACTCAGCATAGTCCAACAGAAATTGATGGACATTGTGTCTCAGGACACAATCACCATCTTGTTACATTATTATTATTATTATTATATTATTGATTGATTATCCTCCCATCCTTCACCTTAATGTCCTAGTGTGGGTTACAAGACTAAAACCAATTTAAAACAACTTACCATCTTACAAACCCAATATCCCATGATAGTTAATGAAGAAATTCGTTGGAAAATAAAAAGAATGAAGCAGAAATATTTTGAATATGCCAACAAATCAGGAAAACTGCTAGCGTGGCAATTGAAAAAAGTGAACAAAGAAACTTTATAAACAAAATTAACATAGATGGAAAAATTACAGATAAGATGAAGGAAATAAGAGAAGCATTCGTGAAATACTTCTCAGAACTGTATAAGAAAGGAAATGGGGGGATTAAAATAGAGGAATACATAATTAACATAGTAATCTGCCAAAAATAAAACTAATGTGCCAAAAATAAAAGAGGAACAATTAATAATTTTAAATTCCCAAATAACAGCTCAAGAAGTTTTAGAGGTGATAAATTGGACAAAAAGCAGCAAGTCTCCAGGACCAGGTGGACTAACAGCAAAATATTATAAAAAGCTAAGTGAAAAATTAGTAAACCCATTGAAAGATGTGATGAATGAGATTTTAAAGACAGGTGAAATCCCAGGAATATGGAAGGAAGCTTACATAACATTGATCCAAACAAGATTTGGATTTAATGCAAATAAAACTATTTCACTATTATATAATGATTATAAATTATTTGCAAACATTCTAGCTAATAGAATGGGGGGGGGAATTAGGCGAATATATACATCAAGACCAGACAGGGTTTCTTCCAGGAAGACATATGAAAGAGAATATAAGAAATAGCCTGAATGTGATAGAATACCAGGAGGTAAAAAATGGAAAAAGCAGCAATAATGTTTTTAGATGCTGAAAAAGCTTTTGACAATGTTTCCTGGGATTTCATGAAAAAACTGCTTGAAGAAATCAATTGTGGATACAAATTTTTAACAGGAATACAAGCAATATATTCAAAAAAGACTAAGTTAATTGTAAATCAGGTGATAACGAATGAATGTAAAATACAAAAAGGAACAAGGCAAGGATGCCCGTTATCACCGCTGTTGTTCATCCTGGTCCTGGAAGTAATTGCAAGAAATGTAAGAGCAGATAAAGAGATTACAGGGACAAAAACTGGAAAAAATGAATTTAAACTGAAAGCCTTTGCTGTCTCGGAAACCAGAGTACATGGAGGGGGGCGCCCCATACACCGAGGGGGGGCATTGTATGTCCCCAAGGGAGAACTGAGAGGTAAGGTGCTACGGCAGCACCATGATAATCCAACCACTGGGCATTTTGGGCAGGATAAAACCCTGTACCAGGTCACCCAGCAGTTTCGGTGGCCAAGATTAAGAGAGGACGTGGAGCAGTATGTGAGGGCTTGTAAGGTGTGTCAACGGATGAAAGCGACTAGGGCAACTCCTGCAGGGCTGCTGCAACCACTGGCCACGCCCGACAAACCTTGGGAGGTATTGTCCATGGATTTCATAACCGATCTGCCTGCGTCACACAGGCAGACGGTGATCTGTGTAGTGGTGGACCTTCTGACCAAAATGGCGCATTTAATACCTTATGCCAAGGTTCCCACTGCGCAGGAGACCACTAAGATGTTCCTAGACCATGTTTTTAAGCTGCATGGCATGCCATCTCAGATTATTTCGGATCGGGGAGCCTAATTTATGTCTGAGTTTTGGAGAAGGTTGATGCAATTGTTAGATGTGGAGTTGAGCCTCACGTAGGCAAGACACCCGCAGACCAATGGGGAAGCGGAGAGAACAAATGCCACCTTGCAGCAGTATCTGAAATGTTACACGCCTTACCAGCAAGATGGGTTGGTGGACAAGTTGAGCCTGGCAGAGTTTGCATACAACAATGCAGTGCATGCATCCACCCGTCGGGCTCCATTTGTGGCGAACTACGGTTTGCACCCCAGGGGATTTCCTGGGAAAGAGGAGCACTTATCGGTACCAGCAGCCGAACAGATGGTGGAGGAACTGAAATGCCTCCACGAGCTGTTGTGGGAAGACTTGGAAGCATCTAAGGCAGGGGTAGGCAACCTAAGGCCCATGGGCCAGATGCGGCCCAATCGCCTTCTCAATCCGGCCCACAGACGGTCTGGGAATCAGCATGTTTTTACATGAGTAGAATGTGTCCTTTTATTTAAAATGCATCTCTGGGTTATTTGTGGGGCATAGGAATTTGTTCATTCCCCCCCCCAAAAATATAGTCCAGCCCACCACATGGTCTGAGGGACAGTGGACCGGCCCATGGCTGAAAAAGGTTGCTGACCCCTGATCTAAGGCATCATACAAAAAGGCTGCAGACAAGTATCAAAAGGTGGGATAGGAAATCAAGGTAGGGAGCAAGGTGTGGTTGTCTGCCAAGGGGCTGCCGCTCAAGGGGAGGTGTTGCAAGTTAGGGCCGAGGCGGTTGGGGCCCAAATTAATCCGGTCACCTTCAAGCTCCAGCTGCCGGAAACCATAAAAATTCATCCTGTGTTTCATAGGTAACTATTGTCAGTGTTTATACCAGCTCATAGGTACCAAATCACGAGAGAGCCAACTCCTTCCCCTGTAATGGTGGATGAGGAAGAAGGGGAGGTGCAGGAGATATTGGATTTGAGGGTTAGCAGGAGGAAGTTGCTGTATCTAGTTGCCTGGAAGGGATTGGATGAATCTGAAAACTCTTGGGAACCAGTGGAAAATATCCGCTCACCAGCCTTGCAAAGGAAATTCCACAAACACTACCCCCACAAGGCCAAACCTTCTGATTGGCGTCTGAGAGAATTATTTGGGGAAAGTGATAGCGAGGATGGGGAATTTGTAGGTTTTAGCCCCTCGGAAGATGGGGAGGGTGAGGTGGAGGGAGAGGGGCTTGGAGAAGGGGGTGATGTCAGGGACGAGCCAGAGGTTTCAAGTTCCCCGGGGGGGGGGGGGGGGAGACCCAGCACTGGAGGAAGGAGGTGGTGTGCCGGAAGGGGGTGAGGAGGAGAGAGTAACGGAGACTAGTCTGGAAGAGCAGAGTGGGCGGGACACTGAGCCAGGAGGTTCACAGGAACAGCAAGGGTTAAGTTCGGGTTCCAATTCAGGGGGCGAGTTCAAGGAGGCTCTCATGAGGCGTGTAGAGAAGAGGAGCGAAAGGTGGAGCATGCGAGTTCGCCATTTCCTGAGTCGTTGGAGGGGCAAGCCCAGATCTCAGCAGGGATCTGATGCAAGCGAATCAGATGAATGACTGTTAGGTGATAATGACTGCTGTACATATTGTAAACAAAAGCCACAAAACCATCAGAAGGCTCTCGTGGTGACTGTGCGAAGAGACAACCTGCTTGAGAAAAACTTGCGTGAACCAAATGTCCGGGGGACCAAAGTGATCAGTGTTCATTTCTTTGTCATTTGGTCTTATTTTATTTTATACACAAACATAGTGGCTCAGGAGCCTCAGGTACCACAGGTTCATGCAAGTGTCTGGATTTAGTGCAGTTCAAAGTTGGGTGTTTTTTGTTGTGTTTTTGTTTTTTTTGAAACAAAAAATTGCAGCTGTTTTGATTTAGACTATAGAATCCCTTGTAATTATACACCACATATCCTCCCCCCTCCCCTTGGTAATGTTATATTGTTTATAAAGTCATAGAGATGCGCCCTATATTTCTTCATTGTCAGTTGTTGCAACTAATCTTTTTTATTTTTATTTTAGAAACAAACCTGATTTTTTTCTTTCATTTCTTTTCTCAACACCTACCTGTCATTTATTAAAACTCAAGGGGGGGGGGACTGAAAAATGCTATTACTATTACTTAAGTGTACTGGTCGCTTTCACTACCAAGGTTACTCAAAGTGACTTACAATATATATTAAACAAACATGTACATTAAAATCCTTGTTTCAGGGTTAAACCAGGGCAGGGTTAAAACATTCCACCCAACTAAAGGCACCACAGATACTGTAGTTAAGAATCAAAGGCCTGGTGAAAAAGAAGTTTGATAAAGCTATTTGATGATGATGGCACCAGCCAAACATCCCAGGGAGAGGTAACCCACAAGCAGGGAGCCACCAATAAAAGGCCACCCTGTAGGTCATTTTACAGTCCAAATCTCTCTGCTTGAAGCAGGAAACTCAGAGGAAAGGCATCCCCAACTGATTTTCCAGTTCTCCAGAGTCAACCTGGACACGACCTCACAGAGCTCACCCCTCTAGACAACTGGTTCCATAGTCAAGCTTCTCCTCCCAAATTCTACCCTCCTGTAACATTAACACGTTAGCTCTAGTTCTGTTTTCTGGAGAATAAAGGTGCAAGCAGATGTGGGGATTATTGCATTATTTTTCCTGGTTACAATATCCCGGTTTCAGACATCCATTTTATGCTGCATTGGCTTCTGGGTTATGGCTTTCTGATCAACATACCACCACCACGTTCCACATTTCGTTCACATCAGAAGGCATGATGTGACACAACAAGCAGGCACTGTCGGACATGTCACCACCCTCTGCGTGCATGTACACTTCTGTACCCCTATGATTCACCCAGAAAAAGAGCAGGAAAGAACTGCATGTTTGAATAGCGCTCCAAATTTTGTCATGACAAGACCCGTGAAAACCACGGGGAAATTGCAGGAGCCTAAAACTCCTGCAATTTCCCAGGCTAATGGGGTTACCAATGGATTTTTTTATGGAAGCAATTAACAGGAAAATGATTGCTAAGCTGGATTCCGCTAGATTTCCGTAGGTGGATTCTACGTCATGTGAAAGATCGCATAAAACACAAAAATTGCCAGGTAAGGAAATGTCATGGAAGTGGAATGACGCACTTTCTGAATGCACCCAATTCTTTCAACCTTGTTGAAAACAGGACTTGTCTTCCACACCATCCTTGTTCCCCCTCTTCTGAACCCCTTCCAACTTCTATAAGGCTTCATACCCACCATACATTTAGAGCATGTGACTTCCCCCAAGGAATCCTGAGAAATGTAGTTTGCTAAGCATGCTGGAAATCACAGTTCGGTGAGAGGGGAAACTCAGTTCCCCGGGATTTTGGAGGGAAGTCACACACTTTGAATGTATGGTGTGCTATATGGAACTTACTGAACTGACCGGGAAACTCCGAAACCAGATGGACAACGCGGTGGAGAAAGATTGGACTAAACTTAAAGTATATTTGAAAAAAATATAAGTATTTAAATGCAGACAGGTAGAAATAGGTAGGCTACGGATATAGAAGTTAGATTAGATTTAGTAATATAGGAATTAATGATAAGGCAGTTAAAATAAGGTAAGTTGATTAGAGTTTTAAGTTAGAATATGAAAAGGTAAGGAAATTACTGAAGATGATTCACAAGGAAAGCAGCCAGAGAGGATGAGAGGAAGTCAACCTACAATGTTACATAGAAAATTAGATAGGTTTAAGTAGGTATTTTTGTTTTTTTGTTTTTGTTTGGTCATATTGTTTTTTATTGTGTCTCTGTTTATATGTAGTTTTTGTGTAGTGCTTTTATTTGTGTTATATTAAAAAATCAATAAATTTCTTAGGGGAAAAATAATAATAAAATAATAAATGTATGGTGTGTAAGCAGCCTACTTCCTTCTCAAACTGCAGCACCCAGAACTGGACCCAGTATTTAATGTGAGGTTAAACTACTGTAGGATAAAGTGGAGCTGTTATTGCTATGGATTTCATCATCATTTTTCAGAATTTCATCATCATCATCGTTGCTATTACTCATTTCAATTGCTTGATGTCTTGAGGTGACTTAACAGTACCAAAAATGTACCGCAATTTTAAAAATCCCAACAGAGTAAAAATAAAAAAGGCACCTGCAAATACTAATAGTAATAATAATAACCTATTGCTTTTTGTGACCTAAGAAACTATGGTTCTTATTAATGCAGCTAAAAATTGCATTAGCCTTTTTTGCTTCGCATTGTACAACCCCGAGATTCTTTTCACATATTAATAATGTCAAACCAAGTGTCCCCCCCCTCATCCCATGCATTTAATTTTATTGCCATTATAGTTTTTTTCACTACTTTGTGTTTGGAAAGGTGTGGCTGGGCGCAAGGCAAAGTGAAGCAGAAAGGAGGAAAAACTAGGAGGAAGAACAGCAGAAGAAGAAAAAACAGTCCAGGTTCTGTATTCCCATATTTAACCTCACAAACAATCTGATACCTGGTCATGGGGAACATCTGTAGAATTTTTTTTGAGACATTCATTCTATAGCTTAAAAAAAAAAAAAGAAATTATGCAACGTGTGTTCAGTCAGACAAAAAACAACAACGTGGGAATGAAATAATGCTCTATCTATTTCATTGCAAATTAACATGGCTTGAGTGGTCAGATTCCCAACACTGTTTAGGAAATATATGAAACAGCAATAGGAAACTTGATTTCAGTTTAAATCAGCCTTTATTCCTCACTGTTTTAAATCATATGCTTTTCTCCCTATATCTACCCCCCATCCCAAAAGCTCATTTTTTTCCCCTCAACATCCAACTAAATCAAATTAAAGGTAAAGGTAAAGGGACCCCTGACAATTAATGACTCTGGGGTTGCTTTTAAGGCTGAGGGAGCCGGCGTTTGTCTGCTTCCGCAGACATGTTTTTCTGGGTCACGTGGCCAGCATGACTAAGCTGCTTCTGGCGAACCAGAGCAGTGCACGGAAACGCCGTTTACCTTCCCGCTGGAGCGGTACCTATTTATCTACTTGCACTTTGACGTGCTTTGAACTGCTAGGTTGGCAGGAGCAGGGACTGAACAACGGGAGCCCACCCCATCGCAGGGATTTGAACCGTCGACCTTCCAATCGGCAAGCCCAAGCGGCACAGTGGTTTAACCCACAGTGCCACCCGCATCCCGTATCAATTTAGATAATCCTAAACTAGCCGGACCAATATAAAGCAGCTTCCTGCCCACCTAGCAGTTCGAAAGCAAGTCAAAGTGCAAATAGATAAATAGGTACCACTCCGGCGGGAAGGTAAACGGCGTTTCCATGCGCTGCTCTGGTTCACCAGAAGCGGCTTAGTCCTACTGCCACATGACCCGGAAGCTGTACGCGGCTCCCTCGGCCAGTAACGCGAGATGAGCACCGCAACCCCAGAGTCGGACACAACTGGACCTAATGGTCAGGGGTCCCTTTACCTTTTTATGCTTTTTTTTGCTTAGCAGCTTCTCCAGCAAATGACTACTTTGTGCATCAAAGCAGTCTCATGATTCAGTCCTAGAGGCAAAAGCACTTACTCCCCCAAATTTGATAAAGTTCCCTTCCACAATCAAACTTCAAACCTTCCCCTCCCCCTTTCCTATTTCTGATCTGATCTCATAGAAGGGAAAGACCCAACCCACCATTTCAGTCATTTGATTCTTCCCCCCCACCACCACATCAGAGTTTCAGGATTGTCAAGTGTGTCGCATGCCTAATGCGATCTCTGGCTCTGCCTACCCACTAGCTCCATAACTGCCCTCTGCACCATCCTTATCCCCACAGGCCTCAGAGGGTACCAGATGCCCCACTGGTTTACGCTAAAACTATAACCCTCAATGCCCGTTCCCTACAAATCCCTCAGCATTTTCAGTTGACAATCAGCTCGCTCCAATTTCATCATCTCCCAGAAGGATTCATTAGCAGTGGATTGCCTCATGGCTTTCTCCATCCCTATCAAGAACAAGAATGAACCAAACTATGTATTTATTTATTTATTTATTTATTTATTTTTAAGTTCACCTTAAACTTGGAATACAATATGCTTTCCTTGGAAGCAAGGGTGGGGGGCCTTTTGCAGCCGGAGGGCAGCTTTTCTTTCTAGGAAACCTTCCAAGGGCAAAATGCCAGTGGCAGTTAGTGCCAGAGGCTAAAGTGAATGAAGCAAGAAAGCTAAATGTTACATGTGTTCAGTAGGCTAGTTTCTACCATACACTCTTGTCCTGCCAAGAAAGAGGCATTATCCATGTTTAAGGACACAATTCAACCATGCCGGGGGGGGGGCGGCGGCGGGGAGAACCTTGGCGTGTGAAGCATGCACACGGGAGAACTGATGTACTTCCATAGGCTGTTCCCAACTCAAGTAGTAATTTTGAATTTATTTAAGCGTAATAACTGAATTCCTTTCCAAGCAGCCATGGCTATCTCTTTACATATTTGTCAGCAACGACTGAAGAGAATATATTTATTTTTTAAAAACACAAAATTGTAAGGAAATAACAAGTGCTACAGGTGAGCCCCACGCCACTACAGAACATTGTCTGATAGGCATTACAGTGGTACCTCGGTTTTCGAATGTACAGTGGTGACTTGCAAGATGAAATTAATTCGTTCCGCGGGTGCTGTCGTCTAGCGAAAATTTCGTCTTGCGAAGCACGGACGGGGGAACCGCGGTTTGACGGGGGGGGGAAACCGCGAAAATTTTTCGTCTTGCGAGTCGCGCCCATAGGGAAATTTGTCTTGTGAGTCACCCTTTCATTACCGAATGCCTTTCGTCTAGCGAGTTTTTCGTCTAGCGAGGCATTCGTCTTGCGAGGTACCACTGTAATCCATTCCGGAAGACTGTTCCGAGTTCCGAAACGTTCGAAAACCGAAAACTCAATAGCCAACCGCTATTGCACTCAGGATCTTGCACTAAGCAGAAGCCACGTGGCATGTTCGACTTCCAAAGCGTGTTCGAAAACTGAAGCATTTACTTCCATGTTTACAGCGTTCGAAAACCGAAATGTTCATCAATGGAAACGTTTGAAAACCGAGGTACCACACTGTACCTAGAAATGTCCTGCACAGCACAGTCTTACGCAAATGTAATTCAGATACAAGTCCCCACGCATTCCATGGGGCTTCCTTCCTATCATAGCCTGAAATTCTAAACCCACATAAATGGGTTATCTGAAGAAGTGTGCATGCACACGAAAGCTCATATCAGGAACAAACTTAGTTGGTCTCTAAGGTGCTACTGGAAGGAATTTTTTATTTTGTTTACTAAATGGGACCAAGCCCCATTTAAGTCAAAAGTACTTACTTCTATGTAGACACGGTTAGGATTGCACTGTTGGAATGATTAAGACTGCAGCTGTGGTCTGACACTACATTGCCTGCTACTTCCAGAGTGTTAGCATGGCCGTCCTATTAAATAGGATTACATTGGCCTAGAAACAGAGACAAATACATTGCGAAGGTCACCCAAGAGAATACTGCACACATCTTTTAATGCTGGGGTCATATTTTTTTGGGGGGGGGGATGAACGAATTCCTATGCCCCACAAATAACCCAGAGATGGATTTTAAATAAAAGGACACATTCTACTCATGTAAAAACACAGATTCCCGGACCATCTGCAGGCCAGACTGAAAAGGCGATTGGGCCAGATCCAGCTCCCAGGCCTTAGTTTGCCTACCCATGTTTTAATGGCTTTCTCCTTTAAATAAAAAAGCATTTCTGAAGCTCTCCACATCAAAAGCAAACGCAGAGAGCTATGCACAGTGTATGTCAATCTGTCCCTCCATCCATTTCCACACACACACACACACACACACACACCCCGTGTCTTTTGAGCAGTTGTTTACTGCAGCCAACTGCAGAGAAACACAGTGGCTTAACTTGCCAACTCCCTCTGAAGGATTAGTCTTCCAGTGAGCATGCTCCCGCAAGATTTCTTTCTCTTTCTCTCTCCTTTCAGACATTGCGTCCATTTCATGAAATGAGAACTGCAGGAGTGGACATTTAAAAAATGCCATTTCAAGAATAGAGTTCATACAACATATAACAGCCCATAAACAACTCCAAAGTTCACCTTGGTGTTCTTTAGCACCATGTGCTATTTACTTCCCAAGGACTGAAAAACCATCTTCAGTCTCAGATGTGCTTTCCATCCCATGAAAGCTGTATGTCTTTCAATATAATTCTGTAATTTTTTTCCCATCTCTCTCTCTAGGAAACTGACAATTATTTTGTCTGCCCTGACTTTTTCACTGAACACAGAAAGGTGAGGTTTTTGTTGTTGGGGATTTTTTTAAAAAAACACGAACAAAACAACCGATGAACATAGGAAGTCACACCAAATCAAGCTCTACAGGGTTTCAGGCAGGGAGACTTTCAAAGCCCTACCTGGAGGTGCCGGGGTTTGAACCTAGAACCTTCTGCGTGCAGAGCAAATGCTCTGTCACTGAGCTATAAGCCTTCCACAAATCTTTTGAGCATTTCATTTGGATATAATTTTATTGTATGATAGAAAAACTTAGACTCATTTCCTGCGGCCTTTGGAAGGTTTCTCCCTGGCCTTGATGGGCTGCTCCCTTTGACTCCTATTTCTGGACCTCGTTATGACCCCACACTGCAAACTCTGGGGAAAGGAACTGGGGGGGTTTTCCCCCTCCCAGTCCCTGGGCCAATGGGATTTTTCCTTCCCTGTTCTTTGATTCTAAACTATATTGGTTTCTCTTTGCTCTTTAAAAGGTAACTGCAGAACTGATGATCTTTTTAAAAGACTCATATATATTAAATTAAAGATCTCTAAAAACCTTGGGGGGGGGAAGGTGATGAAGTCTAGAAGACATTTATAGGCTGAATTCAATAGCTTCCTTAATTTCAATGGGCCTATACTGAGTAGCACTAACATTGCACATAACCACAATATTTTACCTTATTCCAATTTGTGTGGATAGTAACATAATAGGAAGTGCTACTTTTCTAGAAAGTGAGGTGCCAGAACTCACCATGAACACCTCCCTTGTTCTCTTATAATGGCAATGGTGCCCACGCAAGAGGTGCCAGAACTGAGTTAAGGTGAGTTACGCTGAAAAAACAGAGTTAATCACTATACAACACTAGACCTCATCAGATCTGGGTATAGTCAGCATTTTAATTTCCTGTTTTTGTTGAGAGACACAATTTCCTGTTTTTGTTGAGAGACACAATAAAGTTCTGATTTGGTTTCCTGACAGGTGGGTCCTCCAAGCTTTCCATCACAATACTAAAAACCTTACCTGCAAAAATCATATAAACACTTGTGCTGCTGTCCAGCAGTGTCACTTTTGAACAAGAGCCAAGCTTAGTTCCCATTTATAGTGTGCATTCGCCATTTTAAAGGTAAAGGTAAAGGGACACCTGACCGTTAGGTCCAGTCGCAGACGACTCTGGGGTTGTGGCACTCATCTCGCTTTATTGGCCGAGGGAGCCAGTGTACAGCTTCCAGGTCATGTGGCCAGCATGACTAAGCCGCTTCTGGCGAACCAGAGCAGCGCACGGAAACACCATTTACCTTCCCACCGGAGTGGTACCTATTTATCTACTTGCACTTTGACGTGCTTTTGAACTGCTAGGTTGGCAGGAGCTGGGACCGAGCAATGGGAGCTCACCCCGTCATGGGGATTCGAACCCCCGACCTTCTGATCGGCAAGCCCTAGGCTCTGTGGTTTAACCCACAGTGCCAATTTTACATTACCTCAAATGTAATGCCCTGGCCAATAGATCTATGAAATTTATTTATTTTATAGCTCTGTAGCAGAGCTTTCCAAACTTTTCATGTTGGTGACACACGTTTTAGACATGCATCACCTTGTGACACAGTAATTCAGCTTTACTAGCAAACTGGAGGTTAAACTAACCCCTTTTAAGCCCCAGGAAGAGCACAGGAAGGGCTTGCATGACACATGTACACACTGCAGCTGACACACTAAACGTGTCATGAGACACAGTTTGGAAATTTCTGCTCTATAGCCTAGGTAGATGGGAAACGAGGAGAGGTTGCAGCACTCATCAGCAATGTCATGCCAAGGGCCCCAAGAGATCTTCAGCTCCACCCCTGATTGTAACCTGTCAGAAGTCAGGATATCAATAAGAAGATGAGCTGGCCCATTAATCCCCATCTAGGAACAAGCTTCCCTCCTTGAAAGTTGGAAATTGGTTCCTATGGATTTCCTTTTTCAAAGACACTGACCTAAATGAGCAGTCGATAATACGTGACTGCGTGACAATGGCCATCACCACTTGCAGGCCTAGACACAGAGGAAATGAATTGGAACATTAAAACCCACATTCATCTTATAATGCCAATGCAAGCAAATTCTACCCCCAACCACCTTAAAAGTAGGGCTAGAAAACATTGGTGGTGTTTGTTTAAGAAAGATTAGCAGCACTAATAGTTGCCACTTTGTAACTGCAATACTTTGCAAGAAAAGCAGACAGGGAAAAGAAGAAAAGTTTTTGTTTGCCCAAGTATCTTTGCATAAAGTGATCTTCAGAAATAAACTGAATAAATTACAACAATAACAGTAATAGTCTTGACAGGTTCAGGAGGACAAATAAAATGGCAATGACTACGGATATTTTTAAATAGTCACCGTTAATTCCCAATCACTATGACCCACTTGATTTTGCATTGGGAATTTCAGACCCACATCCCAGTGATACACTTCACATTAAACACCAGCACTATCCAACTTAATAAACATTTCCTGTGCAACGCAAAACCGTGCACATTGACTAAGGAAGAAATCCCACTGCGTTTCAGCAGGGCTTACTCCCAGGTAGCTGTGCACAGAACAGCAACCTTAAACTCACCTTTCTGGTTTTCCAGGGGCACTGCAAGAACAGAAACAGCTTAGCACCTTTTCCGTTTCCAAATAATAAATTTGAAGGGATAACACAAAAAGGTGATGGAGACACACACAATGGTTTAAGAGTGTAGGAGAAGTTAGGTCTGTTATACAACCACAGAAATAGATACTGGGGAGGGAACAATTCCACCCATGTGATGGCCAGGCTTATAGACCCTGGCAGATGGCCACCCAACATCTGCTTAAAATCCTCTACCTTCCAAGGTAGTGTGTACCACTGTCAAGCAGCTCTTAACACTGGTTGTATTTTTATCCAATGCATGGTGTAGACATGTCACTACAACATCTTGAGATGTTTTACACCCTCACATATCACTGGCCCCTTTTATCAGCTTTTGGGTGCATGTGAAGGCTGCCACTTTTGTTGGGGAAGCAGAGAGAGGTAGAGGGAGAAGTAAAGTATGTTTGGTCACCCTGCCGATACAATGTCTCTTAACCCATACCCAAAACAGTCTTTACCAGCATGACTTCCCACAAAGAATCCCAGGAACTGTAGCTTGTTAAGGCTGCTGGGAACTGTAGCTCACTAAGGCTGCTGGGAACTGTAGCTCTGCGAATTGTCTTCTAATGCCTCTCAGAACCCTTAAACTGCAGTTCCCAGGATTCTTTAGGGAAAGCCATAAAAGTGATATTAACAGTGCTCCAAATGCTGTGAATGTGACCCAAGTCTGGTCTTGGGGTGATGAGGTCCTTTTTGGAATCAGGTCCCTTTTCAAGGGAAGCAGCAAGTCATCCCAAGCTGCTTCAAGAGAAGAGAAATGGCTCAGGTGTTCTTTGTGAAGTCAAAATGTGAGAAATCAATAAATTATCTCACAGCAGTCCAGGCTCAAGTTCAAAGACTGGGAGGGAATAAAAAGCAAGGAGTTCAAGCATTTCCCCATCGGAGCTCACCAGTCAAGTTAAAAGGAGGGGGATGTGGGAAAGTGGGAATCCCCCTCACAATCAGCCACAGTTCAGGTTAAGTGGTAGCGAAATTACTGGGGGGGAGGGGGGTTAGAGCGAGCCAGCTTGATTATTGTTCAGGGCAACCCTGTGTTTTTACTCAGAAGTAAATCCAATTGGCCACATCCATACTGTTACACAACTTTTCACAGCCATGGCTCCCTGCACAGAATCCTGGGAAGTGTAGCTTGTTAAGCGTGCTGAGAGCTGTTGCGAAACCCACTATTCCCCTCACAGAGCTATCATTCCCAGAGGATTGATGGTTAAAACTCATAATCTCACTGTGCGCCTTGACTGCGGGGGACCATTTGCTCCTCTGCCTCAGGCAGCAACATTTATTGTGCCTACGGGGCCAGTGAACTGTGGCCAATGGCCATGCTGACTAGCATGATGGGAACTGGAGGGCCACAGCTTCCACATCCCAGGCTATAAAAAAGGTACATTGTTCCTCTGATGGGTCCAGCAAGAGATTATAGCAAAAGATCTGAGAACTACAAGTGGAGAAAATAATCCGTATTGAGCCTTGATTTGCAAATACCAGTTAAAATACAGCCTGCGGTATCTGGACTAGAGGCAAATGTAATTCCTCTCCAAAAAGAACAATTCCAAAATGAGTCGGGAGTTCACAGCAGTCATGTTCTCCTGGCCTCCTCCAAATCTGACTGAGATCTCCTCATTTAAGTTGCATCCACTTGGTGAGCCCTGGGATTTCATCCCAATCACTCAGAACAATTACAGGTAGGTACCCGTGTTGGTCTGCCATAGTCAAAACGAAATTAAAAATTAAAAAAAAAATTCCTTCCAGTAGTACCTTAGAGACCAACTAAGTTTGTTCTTGGTATGAGCTTTCGTGTGCATGCACACTTCTGGTATCTGAAGAAGTGTGCATGCACATGAAAGCTCACACCAAAAACAAACTTAGTTGGTCTCTAAGGTGCTACTGGAAGGATTTTTTTCTATTTTTTATTTTGTTTTGACTCAGAACAATTGACCCACCAAACCCCTCTCCTTCCCTGTATGGACAAGCAAGGAGTGCATTCCTGTGTTTTTGTCCTCTCCTGCATTCGTCTGCAGAGCATAGAATAAGCCACTTACTTGACTATAATCCTAGTCTAGCCACACCACTCCAAATTTCATCCCTTTAAGCTGCATGCTGGCTATTCACATCCACAGAAAAAGGCAGGTCTTTTTCTGCTGCTTTTATATTTCAATCCATTTTCTGTTCTCCCCGCCCCCCTCCATCATTAACATAAGTCGTCATTCATTGGCCTGGAGATACACCACTCCACCTGACATAACTGAAAGGGAAAATAAAAGGAATTGGTTCAGCACTGCATGCTCGGGCTTTTGGCCCTGGACAAATTCAGCTCTTATCTGATCAGCTAGCTAGACTGACCTCCCCCCCCTCCCCAAGCACTGAACTCCATGTGAACTATTCCCCACACTAAGGAAATATTTCTCCACACAGGGCATAGTTAAGATACGGAATTCACTCTTAGAAGGTGACCTATTTAAATGTTGATTAGACAAATTCGTGGTTGATGATGCTATCAATGGCAATTGGCCATATTCTACCTCCAGAGGCAGTTTGTCTCTAAATCCCAGTTGCTGGGAACCACAAATGATTGTTGCACTCAGGTCCTGATTTCGGGCTTTCCACAGGTGTATCTAGTTAGCCTCTGTGAAAACAGGATGTTGGACTTAGATGAATCTGACCCGATTCAACAGATTCTTATTACGCTTTTAATGTGTAAGAAACTTTTATGCCACAATGAACTCAATTATCTCTGAAGAGTTAAAACCTATACCTGAGTAACTAGTTATGAGGAATGGGAGCAGAGCTCATTGGTAAAGCACTTTTTTTGCATTCAGAAGGCAAGAGGTTCAATTCCTGGGATTTCCAGCTTAAAGGATGATAAGGTGAAAGAAGAACAGGGAAGACCTCTACCTGGAACCCTAGAGAGCCACTGCCCACTGCCAGTCAGAGTAGGTAATACCAGATTTCCCAGTATCTCCCACAGGAATGAATGTCTTTTCCACAATGAGGCCAACTATAGCACAAACACGCATCATGAAAACCAAAGGCCTGCTGCCACACAAACCTGAGCAAGCCCTGCCCTATCCAAAAACTAAAGAACAATGGGATGGAGAGGACATGGAACAAAGAAAGTAAGCTTTCTATTTCTTTAGAAGTTGCCCCTCTCAAATGTAGACTATCAGACTATCTAACTCAGGGATTTTCAACCAGTGTGCCATGAATAATGGTCAGGGGTGTTGCGGGCAACACTGACCTCTGTCCCTCTTTCCTTCCCTCGCTGCTCTGGTGCCGTCTTGTGTCTCTGCCTCCCAAAGGATTGCACGGCTGTTTGTTGAAGCCCTAGCTACATGCTCTGCAGGCGAGTGGTGCCTCTGGGGCTGGCCAAGGGGTGCTGGTTGCCAGCAGCTGAAGTGGCCTTGGAGTAAGCAAACAAGTGGGTGAGGGAGCCTAGCCAGCCAGTCCACCAGCCCTTCCTGTTGGGAATGGACAGACAAGTGGGAGGCCAGGCAGGCAGGCAAGCAAGCACTGTGCTAGCCTTTCTTGTGCTTGCTGTGTGCAAGGCCTGCCTGGGAGCTGAGTGTCTGGCACCAAATGGGAGCTGTTCTGCCATGCAGGCGCAGCGGTGCCTGCAGCTGCCACTGTCACCTCTCAAGATGAGTAAGATGGTGGCCTCGCATTCACCTTCTGTCAGTCTCCATTGGGCCGCTAATGCTGGGCGCATTCTCTTCCCAGGCCTCTGTGAGGAGGCATGAGGAATCACCTCTCTTTGGAGGGGTGGTGGCTCAGGGACCAGGGCGGTCGTGGTGGCTGCCCGCAAGACTCCCAAGGAGAGGGGAGGAGGCTGGGGGAACACTTCACAAAGGAAGGTGTTTGAAAAAGGGTGAGAAGCTACCAGCTCTGCAGGCAAGGGTTGAAATAACTGGACTTCTGAATTTTGGAACATGTTTCCCCACAGGGGGGCAGAAAGAATGTAGTTGGTCAAGGGAGCCGTGGACTCAAAAAGGTTGAAAACCTCTGATCTAGCCGATTAATCTACTGGCAACCCCTGCCCTAACAGAGCAGGACCCCACTGGCTTATTTGGGGAGTATGAGAAAAGTGAAAACACCACAACACACTAAAATACTAAAAAGTATTGGCAGTTGTCTGCAGTCTTGTTTCAAAGGTCTCCTCTATGTTAACTATGTATACTAGTGACATGGGGAGCCCTAAACCACTTGGGGCCCCAATTCTGTGCATACTGCACACACCTTTAAATCTGCCACTTGTTATCTGTACGTTCCCACTTTGACGACTGCAACAGTTGCACAAACTTCAGTGGACATGCTCTATATTGCAAAGTATCAAATACTACAACCCTAGCCTCCAGTTCAAGGGGAAGGCAGAGGGAAAGGAATCTTTTTGTGCATGTTAAACTTCCTGTCCCTGGTGCTACATTTAGAAGCTGCGCTTCTTAATCTCCAGAGGTGCTCAAAATTATGATTATGACGGTTACTGTGACTGTGCGCTCAAGGAAGTTGGCAAGCACAGTTTTCTCGAAAGATTTGGCACCCAGATGTAGCATCTTCTCCAGTGTTTCTGAGTGTTCTATAAATGGGTACCAGTATGTTTAGAACACACACACACACAAAGCCTCCTCATGGCTGAAAACCCTGTAAAGACCACTAGCAAAAAGATGCATTGTCTTCTTTCACCTTGAGATAAGTTCCTTTTCAGCCACTTTCCTCCACTCCTACTCAGGAGCCAAGCAGCTTTTAACATGTTCTTCCTTAAGTTGCATAAACAAGATACATCTAAAGCACATGGCTTCCCCACCCCCCCAAAAAAACCCATGCTGGGAGCTACAGCTACAGCTCCCAGCTTTCTTAACCAACCACCATTCGCAATATTTTTGGGGAAAATGCTTTAAATCTATAAAGCCGAAGCCTGGCAAAACCTGATCTGCGTGCTGCGCTGCTGTGTGAATTATTCCCAAAAAGGGCACAATAATAAAGTCAAAGGAACTGCAGCCCCATCTAAAATTGGCAGTGAAACACCCTTCTCTAGTGGTCAGTTTGGCATGTCCTTCTTCTGTTATTTATCAAATTTAATGCACCCAAGGCAGAGACACTGGATCTTAATCTGAGAATTGTGGGTCCAACGCTCCTACTCAATGTCCTGAAACTCAAACAGATGGCCTTGGGCAAGTTACTTGAACCTGAACATGAAACAAGAATATTTATGCAATACTTACTACCTGCACTGTCAGAGGCAATGTGCTTTTAATACCAGTTACTGGGAAATAGTGCAGGGAAGAGTGTCTGCAGCACTCAGGTCCAGTTGGAAGGCTTCTCACAGGCATCTGGTTGGCCACTGTGAGAACAGGATTTGTTTATTATACACCGCTTAAAAACAACAACCCTCAGAGCGTTTTTCAACCTTAATTTTTTGACATATATATAAAATCTGACTGATTTGAATGGGAACAGAATCAATCTATTTTATGTGATCATGAAAAAATAAGAGCAATCAATTGTTTCTATTAAATGGCCCTGCTGTGTTTGTTAGTATTCCTGTTGCGGTTAGAAGTTGCTCTTGTTGATTTTTATGAGTAAAGCGACTAATAAATATTAGTAATATTAATAAGACTTAACTGGAGTGTATATGGGCTGCACTCAGCTCTCACCTGTGGTTCCTAGAGGCTGTCAACATGAAACAGCAGCCACACCCTAGGAATGGCTGCGACTGGCCAGCTAAACTAGGCGAGAGTAGCTGGTAAGTTTCAAATCCTTCCCCTGCATACAAAGACAGGCTCCCTTGGATTGAGCAGATGAGAGCAATAGTGGGTCCAATGGTTAAGAAGGTGGGTTTCTGCACGTGCTGTAGAGGTAAGTGTGGGGCAGGTGAGGCTGGTCAACCTGGGAAGGCAGCCCATCTTTGAGAAGGAAAAACTCTCATCCTAAACCTCTGCTGCTTTGCGGGATAGGCTCAGGAGTAAATCCAGAGTGGAGTCGCCCAAAGAGTTGGATGATGCCTCATATGCCTCCTTCCTGCAACTCCTGAACATAAGATGGTGCCAAACGTATTGTTCTGCTTTCCTTTGGACAACATTGGTGAGGGCAGCCCAGGAAGTCCCTACAAATTGCTTTGGTGCTGCCGACGCAGTAGTTTTCACTTTACCCCAGGAAGTGAAATATTTTAGTGGTGGCCTTAAATGGAAATGGTTTTAACCACTCTATATATGTTTATGCCAGGCATGTCGAACAGCTAGATCGTGATCCACTGGCAGATCACTGGACATATGTTGTAGATCACTGGCAGATCATTGGCTCCCCCCAAATAAGCTGAACAACATTTTACCTCCTCTCTGAAAAAACTCAACAACTTTGACCTGAACCCCCCCAAAAGGACCTTCCTCCTTCCTAAAAAAAAGCTCAACAGCCCCAAAAAAAGGGTTCACTGCTAGTTTTTTAAAAAGATCACTGCTAGTTTTTAACTCTGCGAGTAGATCGCTGTCTCCTAGGAGTTGGCCACCCCTGGTTTATGCTATTAAAACAAAACGACAACGACAACAACCTTTGAATTAAATTAAGAATTCTCTAACTGAATTTTTAAAAACTAAAAAAAAACACACACACAATAACTTCTCCCCCATGCAAAAAAAGGGGGGGTGGGGGCAACAGCTTTAAGGGAATATGTTGCAGGTAGCTTCAACTCCATTGGCGGAATCGGCACCGTTGCAATGGCCACACAATACCCGTTCCGCACTTGTAAAGGACACAATTCCTTATAGCGCGGTGGTTCCCACAACTTCGGAACGCCCTGCCCGTTGCTATTCAGCGGCCGCTTCCGCTGTGCTATTTTCGGCGCCTGCTGCTAAAAACGTTTCCGGTTTCGCCAAGCCCACCCAGGTGCTTAGAAATGACTTGAAGTGACTTATATGCCTTAGCGTCTTAAACTTTTTATATGTCTTAAAAAGCAAGTTTTTAAAAAAACAAAAACCGCTTAATCTAAATGTTACGAAAAATAAAATAAAATCCCAACCAATAGCAACGAGGGGGATGGGGGAGGGTTGGCTTCCCCAACCCCTTCCCGCCCTCGGCTTGACCCACTGAGAGCCCCGCAGCCTGGACAGCTCATAACAGCCCCTGGACCCCGCGCCCTGAATTTCAGGCGTAAAGCGGCCCTGCGAGCGCTTTATCAAGGCCACACGCAAACAAGCACACGCCCCGCCCCCTTCCCTTCGGCTGGCCCCGCCCCTCCGACGAGAACCCGGGCCCGAGCAACGCCGAGGCCTCTCCACGCCGAGCACGGCACTCTGCATAGTCTGCCACCGCCGGGGGAACCCCGGAACCTGCATAGCAGCTACACCAACCCTCGACTCCACCAAGCTCTCTGTGCAGGGATACGGGGGTGGTCCTCCTCTCCAGGGCTGCTTTCTCAACCCTCTTTCCCCCCCCCGTCGCCCACAATGGAAGCGGCGAGCACGCAGGCTTTCCTTTGGAGGGAATGGACCGAACCATGGGATGCCGGAGGGTGGGTGCGAGTACTGAAAAGCGCGTGTGGAAGCTTCGGTGCCAGGTCGCGCCTCACTTTGGGCGATGCCATGAGCGGCCCTTCCTTCCCCGGACCCCGGTTTGCCCTCGACACCTCTTCCTCTTCCTAGCTCCCTCCTCCTCCTCCTCCTCCCACAGCTCCCCTCCCCACCGAAGCCCCAAAAGAGTTACCAACCTCAGCGTCCGCTGTAGCCGTGGCCGGAGCAGCCCTAGAGCGTAACCCCGCCCACTTATTTTTTCCCCCCGTCTCCCTTTTGAACTCTCTCAGGCGCGCGCCCCGCCCCCTTCCATTCATTCGCTAGGGAGGCTCCTGCTGCGCCTGCGCCGCCTTGCATGGCATGGCGGCGCCCATTGCTCCTCGCTGGCTGGCATGGCGGCGCCCATGAAAACTCCGTTTGTCCGTACAGTACTGCGCCGGGCCAGATCCGGGAGAAAGGGAAATTATTGAAGGAGGGAGGAGGAGAGATGTAATGCTACAAAATTAAGTTACGTGCTTTCCTGCACAGCGTGGGGTGCATTTTTGTAAATAAAATTTAAAAATGCATTAAAAAAACAAAGTTACGTTTTTTTGTTGTGCGAGTATGAAGAGTGTGGTTGTGCACAATTCTGGTATTCTCCAGAAAAAGTGGGATTTGGTGGAGCTGGGGGTGGTTTAGAAAAAAGCAAGCAGAAAATGTGCAAAGGGGCAGAATGGCTGCCATATGCGAAAAGGTTAGGAGCATTTGTTGTTGTTTTTTAATTTAGGGAAAAGGTGAGTAAAACGAGACATGGCAGAGGTGTCTATACTCACGCATGGGGGGTGGAAAAAGCTAGTACAGTACACATTGCTAGCCTTATTCTCCTTGAATTTGTCCAATCTCCTTTTAAAGCAAGAAGGGAATTTGGCTTGATACAGCAGGGTTCTTACATTATTGGATACTATAAATTGGAGCCAACTTACTCTCTAACTTTGGATAATTGTGCAGGCAAAACAGTACCTGTTATGAGTTGCTGGGTCCAATACACCCTATATTCCGAATCAAGCTAGTGTTAGAATTTAATTAAGGTTTGTGTGTTAAAACTGCGTGTTAGAATCTAATCAAGACCCATGGTGTTTTAAGCATCGTGTCAGACACCTCTTTAATCCCAGGGAATAAGCTAGCTAATTAAGTCTGGTTAATTTGCTTTTTAGGCGATAGCCTGGGGATGAGCCATTAAAACAACGCAAAGGAAATAGGAAGCAGTGGGCTACAGAGAGAGAGAGAGAGAGAGTCAGAGAGTAATGTTTGAGAGCAGTGGTTGGTGTCTGTTAAAGTCCAAGGGTGCTGTAGCTATGGGAGAAGCCAGAACCTCTTGAGGTGTTGATGCTGTGAACCCCTCCATCATAGGCTCATCTTGTATATATGTGCAAATAAACCTGGTACCCCTTCCATTTCACACTGCTCAGAGACTAGGGTTGTGCATAAGTACCATTCACAACAAGTGAGTATGGAAACGCTGCACGGAATCCCAGTGTTTGTAGAACTACAAAAAAAGCCTCTGACCGTGATAATAAGGAGTTAGACGAACCCATCTGTGTATGGTGTCTTCCCTTGTTGCTGCATTTTAAGTGAATGACCAAGATCAGTGGTAGAACATATGCTTTGAGTACAGAAGGTCCTGTGTTCAATCAGTGGCCTTCCATATAGAGTTGAGAAGGACTTGTGTGAGAATTAGTCTCACTGAACTCAATAGGACATGCCTCTGAGTAAATATGTTTAATTTTTATAATCATTTTTGCCCCACCTAAATCCGCGGTTGGCGCTGTGGGTTAAACCACAGAGCCTAGGGCTTGCCGATCAGAATGTCAGCAGTTCGAATCCCCGCGACAGGGTGAGCTCCTGTTGTTGTCCCTGCCCCTGCCAACCTAGCAGAGAAAGCACAAAAAGTGCAAGTAGATAAATAGGTACCGCTCTGGCGGAAGGTAAACAGCGTTTCCGTGCGCTGCTCTGGTTCGCCAGAAGCAGCTTAGTCATGCTGGCCACATGACCCGGAAGCTGTACGCCGGCTCCCTCAGCCAGTAAAGCGAGATGAGCGCCGCAACCCCAGAGTCATCCGCGACTGGACCTAATGGTCAGGGGTCTCTTTACCTTTACCTTTTTAAATCCAGCAGTAGCAGCTCAGTGCAAGACATGATCGTAATAAATACACTTAAAACAATATCAATTTTTTCAAATGTTAAAATACAGCTGAATCATCTGCCCATGCATTAAGATCAGGGAGCTTCCCTGCACTAAATGAAATAAATGGTGGGGGGGGGGGTCTACAGAAGAGACTTTTCAGTGGCAGCTCCACACATGTAGAATAAATTCCTCACTGAAGCACATCTTATCCCAACTTCATATCCTTTTAATTGTAAAAATCCCACCTTTTTGTTAGGCTTTTAGGGACTGGTGTGTTAAGTCATATGATGTCAGATATGTAATTTATGAGAATTACAGGAAGCTGTGCCTGGAGGAAGAACATTAAGGGGAGAGACTTCATCAGGCAGGGCCTTCTTCCACCTGCCTTGCCCCACCCTCCAGTCTCTGTTTCTCAATTTGTATTGTATTGTTTTATGCACTGTGGCTTGCCGTTGTTTTATTGATTGTAGTTTGAAATTATTTATTGTAATTGTTAAGAGTGGGTTTCTGTTTAATTTTTATATGCTGATATTATTATTCTATACTATTCTAATGATTGTTGAACGTTACTTTATTTGATTGCTTATTTTAAAGCTATGTTTTATTATCACATTTTTGTATTGCATTAGATTGTTATAAGGTGTACATTTTTTGTTTCTTCAGCTTGTAAACCACCTTGAGTATTGTAAGATAGAAAGGCGGTATACAAATTAAAAGTGATGTTGATGATGATGATTACAATTTAAATTTATATATCTCTCTTCAATTGAATATCACAGAGCAGTTTACAGTATAAAAACACAGAAATACATAGCATAGTAACAAACGAAACAGTAAAAAGACACAGTTTTAAAGGCCATAGATTAATCATATTTATTATGTTTTCATAATACCTTACTTTTTATCATAAAAAAACGAGTGACAGTTTTTTGGTGAAGGGAAGTATACAAATCTCAATTAAAAAAAAATACAAGAAAAACCCACCAGAAGGCCATAAGACTGTGCTGTAAAATCCTAGAAGGGAGGGGTGTTTATTAAAACATCATGGGTTTTTTTTCTAACACTTCCTGGGTTAATAAAAGATTTCTGGAACAGCTGTTAATTTGGCCACAATTGAGTCCTAAGCTTGTAAATGCCTGGCAGAAAATCTGCGGCCAAAACAAATTTAACCCAATAAAAGGGTTTCACCTTCTCCATCCTACTCTTGCAAATGTTGAAATGAGGTTTATGTTCTGCAGCACCCTCAAACCTCTCTTGTTGTTCAGAAGTGATTTGATTTAATTGCAAAATTAAAAAATAAATAAATTAAAAATGACGCTCCATCCTTCAGCTCCTTTGGGGAGAACAATAAACACCAGCCATTCAAATAGGGCAGCAATTAATCCTCTTAACAGCCTTAACCGAGACAAAGAAGATGGCTCTCATTCTCCATATACTGGACTGTTATCAGAAGCATCCAGTCTTGATTGATGCCTTTGCCAATCAAGAGAAGATGTGCTTAGGTGAGAAGGATAGCAGCAGGACTCACACAGGAGAAAGGAATATTCATAATCAGACCTATTAATCAGCAACCAGTGGGCAAGCTCATCACTTTCGGATGTTTAACCCCCAAAACATTCCGGAATCCCACTGTGGGCTTCTTTGTGCACACAATGTTTTCCTTACGTAGATCAGTGGTGCAGGTTGCTAATTTTAACCCTGGTGTCCTCTAGATATTTATTTATTTGTGTACATTTGTATTGCACATTTCCTCCAAGGAACACCAGGTGGTGCACATCATTCTCCCCCACTCCCTGTTTTATCCTCATAACAACCCTGCAAGGTAGGTTAGACTGAGAGACACCCAGTGAGCATCATAGCTGCATGCAGACTAGAACATCAACCTCCTAGTTCTTAGTCCAGCACTCTGTAACTACACCACTACCACCAGATCTCTTATTTTATTTCACAGAACCATAGTGTAGGAAGGGTCCCCTGAGGGTCATCTAGTCCAGCCCCCTTCACGATGAAGCTAGCATGGCTAAGGGGCAGGGATGGTGGAATATGCTGCTTGGCAATATCTGGAGGGTGCTAGGTTGACAAAGCTTGTTTTAGACTCTGTAAAGGGGTCTTTTACAGACAGACACAAACACACACACACACACACCTGGTTCAAAAAGCCAATCCGGTTGTGCTTGAGGACCCTCCAGCTTATTGTGTGGAATTGAACCCCCAGATTTGAAAACACCCCCACCCCAAATCCTGCCCTGATGGCAGCACTACAGGGTAACTCACATCCTACACTTATTTTACTTACATGATTGCATCTTTGTGGGGGTGGGGTTAAAATAAATGGAGAGCAGAGGATACCTTCTCTCCCATTTATTCCCACATATACCTGCACAAAGCTGAGATTGCATAAAGGTTGCCGGGCTTTGGAAAGGTGGTGCCAGGGTTCTGGCAGCATCCTAGAGCCCTAGCACCGCCCTCCCAAAAGCCAGACAAAATGGTGGAACTTTTGTAATCTTTTATAAAATGGCGCCCTATGGGAGGACAATATTTGGCGCCCCCAAATGGATATTCTCAATTTTACGCCACCTCAGCTCCGCAGAATTGCTGCCATCGCCCTTAATCCCGCACTGCGGCTAAGTAATAAGGTGCCTGCCTCAGGGAAGGGTCCTAGAGTCCTTCGCCCTTCTCAAAGCTGGGCAAGCACTTAGCAGGCTTTGGGGGGGAGGGGGAGGGCTCTGGGACACTGGCAGAGCCCTCACACCACCTTCCCAAAGTCAGGTAAGCAGCCCCCCCCTTCAGGTGGTTCTGGTTCTGACAGTGGAGATCAAAGATAGCCATCATGGCTAGTAACCATACCAGTGGCCTCATCCAGCCTCTGGCATGCCTGCAAGACTACAGCCTTCACATGTTTTATTTATTGATTTATTTGCAAGAGGGGAAAAGTACCAACATTTAAGAAAAGAACAACAACCAGCAGGTGGAATCTGTGGAAAGGGTCCTTCTGTTCTGCAGTTTTTAGGCTGCAGCTCCTCAGCAAAATTATTGGTCCTTTACTGGCCAAAACTACCAGGAGGGGCAGCTCAATTCTAAGTTAAATATTTGCTGGGATATCAAATCCCATGGGGTTGTTGACAGTGACCAAATCTCTATTACTGGCAGGGAGAGAAAGAAGGTAGTTTACCACTTGAAGCTGGAAGAGTGATTTCCAGAGACAACTGAAGTTATTTGTTATTTTGTATATAACTGAGCTATGGCTGTTACTATGGCTTCACACACATTTAAAGGACACCCCCAAACCTCACAAGAAATAAACCTAAAAACTACTGGCAGTTTGCTAAAGCTGCTGGGAATTATAGCGCTGTGAGTGGTAAACTACAGCTCCCAGGCTTATTGGGGAAGGGAATGTGCTTTAAATGTATGGTATGCAGCCCCCCCTTTTTAAACAAAATACATTTTCTTGTATTTGTCCTGCATTTAAATTTCATTGGTTTATTTGTGGTCTTATTTTTGGTCCAATAGCCAAAATAAAACGGATGGCGATGGTGACAATAAGGGAGGGAAATATAATGATATTGAGCAGCGTAAAATCAGGCATGAAATGGCATTTGTCAGGGTTGTGTTAGGCAAAGCCGAGTTTGATTTTAGGTGGTGTGCACAAGTTAAGGAAGAATAAAGAAGAGATCATAAATAAATTAGATCGATAGATGTTTGCATCAGCCACTGGCAATTTCCAATTTGAGTTTAAAATACAGTAAATATGTAAAGCCTATTAAGCAGGTAAAATTACCAAAGTAAATCAAAACATGAAATGTTTAAAAAAAAATGCAAGATAGGGATGTAGTAAGATTGCTAAGCAGATAAAATTGCCAAACTCGATTATGATGTTAAAACTATACAACCAAAAGAAGCCAGTGGTGCAGCCATGATCACCCATTGCCCATTATAGCTCTGCAACGCAGGTATGGCGGCCTCCTTGGCTGACTTCCTTGGGTTTATCCAACAGGGGATGCCTAAGAGGTTGTTCCAGAAACAAAAATGCACACCCCGGAGATGGAGGAGGAGGGTATTGAGAGCCGGCCCTGGATCTCATGGGGAAACCTTGAGTCCCACACAAAAGGCACCAGGCTGCAGACCTTGGCTCTTAGCTGAAGTAGGCCATCCACCAACCCTTTGCAGGCAGGCAGGGGGGGAAAAAAAAACCACAATACGCTGCTGCCATCCAATGGTGGCTTTGTAGAATGGCCCATCCCAAAGCTGCTGCCAAAATAAGAGTCTTTCCCGACTGCAAAATCCATTGGTAAGAGATAGAAGACTCCACCAGGCTGCCCACCTCCCATCCACCAGGACGTTTGACTTAGGGTGCAGTGGGCAATATATAAGGGTACCCTGGAGTGACTGCATCATCTTGGGGGCTGCAGGGCGGCCTGTTTATTCTATTCCTGATTTGTTTGCAGGGAGATAAGATGACATGGGCTGGTAGCTCTTGGTTGAGCCAGTTGCTGGTCCTATTCAGGGTAGACCCACTGAAAATTATGGATGCACCTAACTTAGATCTATTAGCTTCATAGGGGCTACTCTGAGTATGACATAGTAGGCTATAACCCTCTGAATTGTTTGCAGGGAGGTTAGATGACCTTTGTGTCAAAGCAAGTGCATTTCCCCACCTGTTTCCTCATCAGAAAAAGTCTGATCTTCAAAGGAAGTAGGTTTGCTGTGCAAGAGCTCCCAGTTTAACTGTAATTGCACAACCTGAATTTGCTGGTACATGACTGAACCCAAAGATAGTGACATGTTTGGTTTCCAGGTCACGGGAACCAATTTCCTAGATGAGAATGAAGATCCGTTCCAGCTTAGTGTTCTGTTTCCAGCAGTGCATAGCCACATATGATCCTAGAACACTGGTCTCCAGCTGCTAAATTCGGTTTTAATAGATTCAAGGATATGGCCACAGTTCAGTGGTACTTTAGTACGCTTGGTTTGCATGCAGAAGGTGTGGGGTTTGCAGCCAAAAGTGCATGCTCTGCTAGACAAGGGCACAGACAAGCACAGAGTCCTTCAAATTCCTAAAGAGGATGCTCTCTGTGTGGTCACTTTCTTTGCCTCCTCTGGGTGGGAGGTCTGTAACAAAGGAGGCAATCTTTTATATTTTCTTCTACACCTGATAAGTCTCTCTGCCATGCCTCCAAGCTCCTGCTTTCAGCCACGTTAGCTAAAACTACCAACTTTTTTGTACTTTTAAACATGTTAATTTAACTTAAAGGAGACACATGATGTAGAGTTTTACACATGTTGTGGAGAGATGGGTGTGTATGTGTTTTCTTTCTGTAAGAACTCAAGAACCCAAAGCCATCTGATGAAGCTGAATGATGGGTGATTCATGACAGACAAAAGGAATTTGTCACACTGTTCATTTAAAGTATGGATATCCCAGGATGTGGGAACCACCAGCTTAAGTGGCTTAGGTATTGGTGTCCAAACTTTTTTGAAAGAGGGCCAGATTTGCTGAAGTGAAGGGCCATGAGGGCTAACCAAAGGGCCAACCAAAGTTGTTGACATTTTTTTAGGATTGAAGTTGTTGAGAGTTTTTTAGGATTTTACCCCAAAGTTGCTGAGCTTTTTTTTAGGGATTAGGCCCCCGAAACGGACTTTGGACATGCCTGGCTTATGGAGAGGATAAGGCTATCAACTGCTGCTACTCATGATGACCAGTTGCTGAGGAACAGGAGCAGGAGAGAACCATTGTCCTGGCCATGGGCTTTTCAGGGGCACCTGGTTTACCACTGCAGTGGAAAGAGGATGCTCTCTTAAATTAGTCTTTGGTGTTATCCAGGAAGGCTCTCTTGATGCTATGCTAATTGATATTAGAATCATAGAATAGAATCATAGAGTTGGAAGAGACCACAAGGGCCATCCAGTCCAACCCCCTGCCAAGCAGGAAACACCATCAAAGCATTCCTGACAGATGGCTGTCAAGCCTCCGCTTAAAGACCTCCAAAGAAGGAGACTCCACCACACTCCTTGGCAGCAAATTCCACTGTCAAACAGCTCTCACTGTCAGGAAGTTCTTCCTAATGTTTAGGTGGAATCTTCTTTCTTGTAGTTTGAATCCATTGCCCCGTGTCCGCTTCTCTGGAGCAGCAGAAAACAACCTTTCTCCCTCCTCTATATGACATCCTTTTATATATTTGAACATGGCTATCATATCACCCCTTAACCTTCTCTTCTCCAGGCTAAACATACCCAGCTCCCTAAGCCGTTCCTCATAAGGCATCGTTTCCAGGCCTTTGACCATTTTGGTTGCCCTCCTCTGGACACGTTCCAGCTTGTCAGTATCCTTCTTGAACTGTGGTGCCCAGAACTGGACACAGTATTCCAGGTGAGGTCTGACCAGAGCGGAATACAGTGGTACTATTACTTCCCTTGATCTAGATGCTATACTCCTATTGATGCAGCCCAGAATTGCATTGGCTTTTTTAGCTGCTGCATCACACTGTTGACTCATGTCAAGTTTATGGTCTACCAAGACTCCTAGATCCTTTTCACATGTACTGCTCTCAAGCCAGGTGTCACCCATCCTGTATTTGTGCCTTTCATTTTTTTTGCCCAAGTGTAGTACTTTACATTTCTCCTTGTTAAAATTCATCTTGTTTGCTTTCGCAAACGATTGTGAACCCCCCCCCCCGCCCAAAAAACCCCATAGGCACTAAGGAGGGCTTTCATCTTTAATTATTGTGGATAAAATCATTACACATATACTAGGGTCAGGATGAATCTACCACCTTCAAGGGCTGAAGTTGGGCTCAGAGATGGGTAGAACCTAGCTGGGGGATTGCTGCTAGTAGCATCACAGCTGACAAAATGTTTTAAAAGGCATTCATAAAAGGCACACACACAAACACAGGGTAGTGATTTAGCACTGAGAGATATCAGAAAACACAGCCTGTGCATTGTCAAGTGGAAGACTTAGAACAGGCTTCCTCAACCTCAGCTCTCCAGATGTTTTGAGACTACAGTTCCCATAATCCCTGACCACTGGTCCTGCTAGCTAGGGATCATGGGAGTTGTAGGCCAAAAACATCTGGAAGGTCGAGGTTGAGGAAGCCTGACTTAGAAGATGCATAAAAAAACCTAACAAGGACTACCTGGGCATCATTAGGAGCCAGGATAATAGAGTGCACATAGGGATGTGCACAGGTAGAAGCCAGTGGTGTGGCAGTTTCCTGAAGCAGGGGCAATACAGTATGCTTTTGTGTAGGGTTTGTATCTACGTTTGAGGTGGGCAAAGTGAGCTTTGAGTGGACCCCCTCCAGGGCTTGCCTGAATACTAAACAGCACTGCATGGCCAAGCTACATGGCCATTTTAATTTCCCAGAATGCTCCAGAGCAGAGGCCAAATGTGGCATCCCAGTCCATGCCTTCACCAGCCTCACTTCACACCCTCCTAGAGGGTATTTACCTGGCTGGAATGTATCCTTAAACTTTGATAACACCCCCTTGCTTGCCCGTTTGGGGGACAGGGAGGGCCGTGTCTCTCTGTGTATGTAGAAATTAGCCTATGGTTTACAAAGGGAATGTACACCCATTGCTCTGGCCCTGCCAAAGACTGGCATGTGGCCCTCATTATGATAAAGCTCTCCTCACCCTCCTTCAGATCAGGGACATTTTGAAATATATGGCCACTACACCCAGCTACCCAACACTGCTCAAATCACCAAGCTGGACTATTCATATTTATTAATGGGTATGCCAGGGAAAGTGTTAGCAGTGGCCCCAGCTCAGGGATGCCAGGTATGTGCTTAATATGGTCTCGCTTTTACAGAATCCACTTGATTAAAACCAGGAGAGGAAATGGCTGACACAAGACTTTACAGTGCTTCCCATTACAGGAAGCAGAAGCCAAGACCACCCAGCCACCCAGCTGCTGCCTGGTTCTCTCTGAACAACAGCCAGCCCCGCCTCTTACACGGTGTTTCCTATGAATATTTGAAGGATGCCCTGCATGTCCCTTCAGGGCAAGACAGACAGACAGCTGTGACCGGTAGGTGTCTGGTTTGGAGGCGAAGAACTGGCTTTTGGAAATGTCACAACACTGGCAGAGTTGAAGATGGCGGGGAAGAGATACCAGAAGATGCCTCACAAGAAAATCAAGTCCTCCAGCACGAGCTTTATATCTGACGTGGATAACACATGCATGTCTTGGGTTTGAGCCTCAGCTGAAATTGTAGAGTTTGTGAAACTGGGTAGTACAGGATTGCCATTCAGCACTGCAGCAAATGAAAGGCTGAGTTTGGTTTTATCTGTTGACTTCAATCCTCTTTTGTTTTCGTTTTTTTGTTTTAAAAACAATGCTCCTTTTTAAGCAATAATTTTAATGTTTTACACCGTTTTCAAGGTTTTCTTACATTCAAGGAGTGTATATGCCTTTTCATTAAATAAAATACGTCAAATGAATCACTTCATTGCAAATTAAAGACAGGTGGGGGTTTTTTTTTGCAATGAAACAGTAGTGTTTCAAGGGCTCCCTCTCCATAATTCCAGCTGCTCCATTCCATTATCTATCCTGAATCATTTCCCATCATATCCTCACTACAGACACTCAATTTGGTGTCCATTGAACATACCCAGATCTCACCGTGGGTGCCTAAATTATCTCTCTCTCTCCTCCCCACCCTACCCCGGCTGCCAACTTTTGGTACTTCTCATACCTCCTCTTTGGTTTTGTTTTGTTTTGTTGCTGATTTGGCTACATTAGCACCAGCATTCTTCGGTTTCAGAAACAGAAGGATCTGTAAAATACACCAGGACAGGCAGAATGACTCCTGCTTCACGTTTAGGGCTTAAATCCAGAGAAGGGGAACCTGTGGCCCTCCAGGTCTTGCTGGAAAACTCTTGTTACACACAGGCAGGATGAGGCCGGCAGTTGTTCGGAGCAGCACTTAGAAGGCCAACTCCTGATTCAATTAGAGATGCTGAGAGGGGTGGCAGTGGGAGGGGGAGGGGTGCGAGCAAAGCAAAGAAGACATTTTTACATTCAAGGTCTCAGAATAATTTATTAAATACATTAAAATCTGTGTTTCCAAAGTTTCACCATTCAAACAAAGCTGATTGGAAAAAAGACACAAATAAAAAAGGGGGGGTAAGTAGAGGATCGATCGTCCTATAAAAACCACGTGGTGCTGGGAATGTGAATGTTTGCATGTCCATGTTGCTGGATCAGCTACCCAGCAAACTTGAAGGAGCTCATGAAGAGAGGCAGGCAGGCTGGCCGAGAGAAAGGAAAAAGTCTTCACTACTCCAGAGGTGGTGCTTATCACACTTGCACACACAGAAAAACGTAACACCCAATGGGGTAAATAGCCATGGGGGGGGCAAAAAAACCCACAAACCCACAGATGCACAAAGTGTGTCAGAAGCCCTGCTTTAAAACTTTAAAACTTTGACATTGGCTGTTCTGTAACATTGAGATTGCAGAGGCCATGAGCCTCTCTGGGCAACAGCTAGTCCACTTTCAAAACTGCTATGCTAGTAAGCAGCCAGAACTCTATTTGAAGGAGTAGGCAAGAAACTCCAGAATGAATATAGCCAACCAGCGTCCCACCTCCACTGGCCGTGAGCTGCAAAGCTGAAGAGGCACTCACTGTGGAGCATGAGACCTGCCCCCCACAACTGTTGTCCAATGGATCAAGCGTGTCGCCACCCTAAGCTCCTAACTATTTGGAATTCTGCTTAACAAACTGTCTGTTTTTCTTTTCTTTTCCAAAAAGCTCTCCTCCTTCCGGACTCACTTCCTGGGAGAAGCAAAGTCAAGAGGTAGAGTTAGGATAGAATTGTGATTGTCAGTTGTCTCCAGTCTGTGGATTACAGGGGTGGCAGAGAGAGGGAAAATGGTAGCTACTACAAGCACTCAAGAGCCAAAAAAAGGAACTACTACAAGCACCCAGAGTAAAAATCAGATGTGCTATGCCACATTTTTTTTTTTTAATGACAGGGAAATGCCAGCTGTCCTACACCAGAAAGAATGTTGATAGCAGTTCTTCCTGCACTGCCTGTACTGTTCTCTAGAGGGCAAGCTAGTGCAAAAGGGCACACTGGGCTTAAATCACTGGATGCCCAGCAGAGAAGCAATTTGTCTACACCCACACACCTTTTCTGGTTAGCACACAACAAATATGGGGTGGCACTCAATATATATACATAATGTACATTCATTCATTCATTCATTCATTCTCTCTCTCTCTCTCTCTCACACACACACACACACACACACACACACACACAAACATGCTGATCTGCACACACCTCTATCTTTCCATACACGATGACTCCCACGTTTCAGATAAGGCATCACGGGTGTTTGGATTATAAAGCAGCAAGTAAGATGATGAACTGTACAGCACAAGGAAAGAGATTGTTGTGCAAGGCAGCCATGGCCCAGGGAACTATTGCTGGGGGAGAGAGCACCCCCTCCAGGCAATGTTTTGTACTGTCCTTTCTCCCAGCTTGGCATGCCAGACATCAAGTTGTGAGCTCGTGGCTAGTTGCCATTGCTCAGGCTGGAGGTTGCGCTGCTGCAGCTTTGTTCATATGAAGGGGGTGCCTCTGGAAGGAAGCAAAAAAAGAGAGAGAGAGAGAGAGAGAAGTTGAAAGCCATCTAGTTCAGAGGTTTTCAAACTGCGGTCACACAGTCAGTCCATAGTCATTCTGTGGAACTTAACTCCACAAGAGGCAATGATGGCCACCAACTTGCAAGGCTTCAAAAGAGGATTAGACCAATTAACAGTGGAGTAAATTTAATGGTGTCGACAAGCCATGGTGGCTATGCTCTGCTTCCATGGTCAGAGGCAGCAATGATTCTGAGTACCAGTTGCTGCAACCTGTACAAGGGGAGAGGGCTCTGGTGCTCAGGTCCTACTGGCAGGTTTCCTGCAGGCATCTGGTTGGCCACTGTGAGAATGGGATGGGCCACTGGCCTTCTGATGTTCTTATGGTCCACAGATCAGTGGTCCATGAGCTCTAACTGTCTGCAGCCAGAGGAACATAAGAAGTTGCCAGTGGTCCATTCAGTTCAGTACTGTTGAGGTTGCCTAGTAGCAAATTCCCCAGGAAAGAGACTCTACCAGTCTTTCTGGGAGATGCTGGGAACTGAACCTGGAATCTTCTGCATGCAAAGCAGGTGCTCTGCCACAGAGCTGTGGGCCTTCCTTTTTAGTCTCGGTGTTGCCCTTCAGAACTCAGCAGAGAGGAGGAGGAGACAAAGATAGAATAAACTGGCTTTGTCTGTCATCTGCTCTGGTGCCACTTACTGCCGGCCTCCCTGCCCTTCTGCCCCACCAGTCCCCATAGGCATCACACACTGCTGCCTATATGGGCAACAGCACAACCCCTGGGGTCTCTGCCCCAGCCAGGGAATCCTATCTAGGTA
This sequence comes from Lacerta viridis, assembly GCA_900245905.1. Taxonomy (NCBI): domain Eukaryota; kingdom Metazoa; phylum Chordata; class Lepidosauria; order Squamata; family Lacertidae; genus Lacerta; species Lacerta viridis. The sequence goes on along the minus strand of OFHU01002992.1, from coordinate 68,806 downwards.
GGTGCTTACCGTATGGGTAACCCCAGGTGCTATACTCCGGAGGCAGGATGAGGGAGCTGGCTGTGGGAACTGGGACCACCGTCCCCTCGGCATAGTAAGGGACCGTCGCTCCTGTCGAGAGGCAGAGTGCGGGGTGGTTGGGCGAGCTGCTCTGCTCAGAGTCCAGCCTTGCTTCTGGGAAGCTCAAGCCTGGTGCATAGCTGAAAGGCTGCTGCTGGGAGTGGCTCTTGGTGGGGATGGAAATGCTGTCCATGGGGTGGTAGCCACCGGCAGCCTCCTCGTCCACCGGCGGTGCACTCGGGATCACGGGCGACGGGACGTGAGGGACTGAGCGGGTCGGGTTGAGGGGGATCCTGTTCACAGCGATGTTGCCAATGTAGATCGGGAGAGCAACAGAAACCTCGGGAGATTTCAGCGAAACCTAGCGGCAGGGGCAGGGAGACAACAATATGACAGCATGCATGAGGACACTGCAGCGGTTTGGACTGGACGGCCCTTGGGGCCCCTTCCAACTCTACTCTATAAGGAGCAGTCCTGTGGGGTCAGACCAAGGACCCATACATCAGGGGTGTGGAAGTTGTCAGTCCCAGTGGCTGAATATGGCTCTCCAGACCTCTCTGTCTAGCCCTCAGGACTCTAACCAGGTCTACATTTCATCCCTCCCTAGGGATGTTTGTGCCTGGAAGGGTTTTTTTATTATTATTATTTACAAAATATATGTGCTGCTTGATACACCTGTTTTCCTGTTACCTCAACCACTTTTGCTTCTGACCCCCAGGAGGCTGCCCAGGTGGAAATGTGGCCCTCAGCTATATTGGTAGCCCACAACCTGTGCTCATAATCCTCAGCAGAACTCGGACTTTACCTGGATGTAGTAGTCAATATGGATGAGACTGCAGCCTTGCAGGATGGACTGAGGCAGCGCTGGGACGAGAATTTGCTCTCTCCACTCTGCATGCTTCCAGGCCTTCACGGGCGAACCCTCCACTTCCGCTATGGTTCTCAGGTCATAGATCCACCGCTTGGCTTTGTAGGCAACTTTCTGGGTTGGGGAGAAGAGAAGGGGAAAATAAGGGGTTGTATCCAGACCTACTCCAAGTACACCTAATTAAAAAAAAACAAAACGGGCCTATTATTCTGAGAAGAACTCAGTTGAATACAACCCTATAGTTTGGCCTTGGATTCATCAACAGCTAATCCTAATTCTTCATAAAGACAGCTTCCTATGTTCCTAAGATTCCATTAGCAGCAAGGGAATGAAAAATGAAGAAGTGCCCCTCAAGCAAAGCTGAGCACCTAAAATACACTATCAAAAGCCTAGCCCGGTTACCTGGATGAGGCTGGCTACAATGGTGCTGGTGTCCCGGCCTGATTTGTTCTCAATGTCTGTCCTCAACTGGATGACCTGCCCTACCACGTAGCCCTTGAGGTCTGTGGTGGCTGTCAGGACCACGTTGCCAGTTTTCACGAGCTTGTAGCTGAACTTCTTTGTGATCGACGTTGTGTTTGGCTGCTGCAGAAAAGGAACACTAGGATGAGAAGGGAAAACAGACCCTGCCTGCCACTGAGTTAGGCCCCACCTGCACTATTCATTTAAAGCACTATGAGGCCATTTTGAACCGTCATTGGCTAAGAATCCTGTGAACTATAGTTTAAGGTTACTGAAGATGGGGAGGAGATTCCTGTTCCCCTTATGGAATTCCCAAAGTGGTTTAATGATATATCCCTTGTGATTGAAAAGCAAGGTGTGCGGGTGCCATACCATATCTTCCTTCCTTCCCAACAACCCTTACCTCAATCTCGGGGATGTCATTCAGGTTCAGCGGGCAGAGGACATAGAAGATCTTGCTGCATTTGTGATCCTTGGAAAACCGTGGTGTCTCTATTACAGCTTTGACCTGGTGCAAGACCTTCCCAAAGGGACCCTCAAAGGATGTAGGAGCTGAAGCTGTTTTCCAAAGAGAAAAGAGACAAGACATGGCATATAATGTACTTCCTCCCCCTTTAAACACCCACACAAACACACTTTCTTATGTCTTGCCCTAGAAAAGAACAATAAAAACATTTTGCCAAAATCTAATTCTACTCTAGGAAAAGGTTTTCTACAGGCATATGTTTTGCAAACATTAGAAGTAAAACCAGAACCAAAACTGTACATCTTCTTGATTTCTGATAGCTTTGGGGAGGAGGGTGATGCGGGGCGTTTTACAACCATAAGCATGGCTAAACCAAGACATTTTGGAACCTGATGCGGGCCCCAAAATGGCACCTCCCTCCCTACCAGGGAAGAAATGGTGAGGGAAGATCTACATTCAGGAATAAGGTGGGGGTGGGGGGAAAGGTTGACATCAGGATCTGCTGCCCTGGTGGATCTTGCTGTAACGGATTAGCCCTAAATTGGAAGATTCATTACACTCTGGCTTAGTAATAGTTAATCCACCTCCAACTTAACTGACAGAGCGTCCTTTAGGGGCGGGGCGGTTGCCGGTTTAAAAAGGAGGGAACAGCCGTTTTTTGGCAGTTGGAAGGGGAGAGAGTGGGGAGCGTAGAGGGGAAAGAAAGAAAGAAAGAAGAAAGGTGTGGGGCCAGGATAGTGGGTGTTTTGGTTAGGATTAGGGTAACTTGAAGTAAAAGTTCGATGGAATTGATGTATAAATGCAACTAAGATTGTAACCTTATGAATCTTTAAAAACTATGTTTGCAAAAAATAAAATTCATCCTTGTTGTGCCAAGAAAAATCGTCTTAGTTGTTCTAGCAGTGTATCAAAACTCAAAGAGGTGAAGACTCAAGAGAGGGTAAAACTTGCCTAAGGAAAAAGAGGATAGTTTGTGTCCTAGAGTCACACCGAAGGGTCAAGGGGGTGAAAACCTAGAGTGCCACAAATTTGCCAGGGTGATAAGGCAAACTGATACAGTGGGGATCCGTGCTGAGGGAGGCCCTTTACTGTAGGTAAGAGGTTGTTCATTCAAATAGCCTTGATGGGTTATGATAATAGGCCACTAAAGCTGGAATTAGGCTCTCATTTCTAAGAAGTCCAGAAATATAGAGCTGTTTAAAATAAGGACGGAAGGATTTGAGGGTGAATTGCTTCACCCCTGGACTTCCTTCGTCGTTCAAATTTATTAAAATTTTGAATTTGTTTCAAATTTATTGAAAGCATCGGGGATTCGTCGCACTTGCCACCTGAGGCAGTCACCTCACATCGCCTCATGGCTGAGCCGGCCCTGACCATAAGGCAGACCTGCACAACTTGGCAGTAGGTAGGGGCCAAAATCAAAATAGGCTATACGTCTTCAGATCCATTTCCAAGTAAAGGTATAATTAACAATTAAAACTGATTTGCAAATAAACCATAGTATTAAAAAGGGAAATTTCAATTAATATAAATTAACTTGGTGGGCTGCTGCGCAGCAAGGATGGGGTAAAAAGCCCTCATGTTGCTGCTGCTCACCGCACAGCGGGTGTCAGCTGTGTTGGTCCCTGTCCAATGCCAGTAACAACCAAAAACACTGCAGAAAGATATGACTCTTACTCCTCTCAGACTAGAGATAGATTGGCAATGGTTAGTTGCCGTGGGTTACATGACAAACAGTAGAGAATGCTCAGTGGCAAGCCATCCACCAAAATTACATGATGGGCACAATCAGCGCTTTTATTCTGGGGGTACTTGGGTATGCAGTACCTGCACCCTTTTTCCCCCTAGAAGAAAAACGTTGGGCACAATAGTGGAAGGCAGTTCGAATGGCGCATGGAAAAGCACTCATTACATCTCTACTTTCACATTTTTTGCAGGCCACCCAAAATCCTTGGGGGAGCTGCAAGTGGGCCGTATGTTGTGCAGGTCATAAGGACTAGAAAATTGTTGCTTTCTTTTTTCTTTTCTTTTTAAAGGAAAAGCAGGCAGATATTGTAAGCTGCTTTACGAATGCCAGTTGTTTTTATTTGTTTAAAATATTCATGAATCACCTGCAATCATAGCTCTCTAAGCAACGTACATTACAGAATAAAATATGGAGCATACATACTACAAAAATGGTACAGTTTTTTTTTTAAAAAAAGGGGACAAGATAAAATTGATGTTCCAGAAACGGCATGATGAAATCCATACAATCCATAAGTAGTATAGATATCAAATTTTCAGAATGTAAATATTCTTAGGAAAGTTCAGTTCTGTGCTTTGCATCAAAGTCTGTTTTTAATTTGGTGTTTGCAGGGACTATGAACAGCCCCAGATAGACACATTCTTCAACAGCCCCCCTTTCTAAGCATTTTAAAACTCTTCTTCTGATTTAGAAGTTCCTACTTATTTTAGTTAACTGTTTATTCTTTATACCCCAAGCTTCCTTTAAACAAACAAACAAACAAACAAACAAACAAACAAACAAACAAACCCTCAAGACAAACTGGAAACGCCCCCATGGGCGCCAGCCTAACAACTCTGCAAGTAGGCTAGGCAGGAAAGGTGTGACCAGCCCAAAGTCCACCCAGTGAGCTTCATGACAGAGAAGATGCTCTTATGCAAACACACGAAGTCAAAGTTCAGCCATTCAAACAAAACAACAATTATGAATAAGCAGGGGGGTTTGTGTGTGGAGGGAAATAACTTCTTGCTTAATGTTTCACGGTTTTATATAGAAACAACCAATTTTAAAAATTAAGAGAGAGAATGGAGGTCATGATTTGAACCTGCAGAGCCTGATGGGTGCAAATTGCGGGGAAGCACAGCAGATCAGCTTTCTGTTACACATATTCAACTGCAGGGGGTCATTCACACTTACCTTTTGCCCCGTGCTTTCTAGGCAACAGACCTGCACTTTCTTGGTCTGTGTCAGAATACTTTCCCCCACCCCCACTGCTTTCCCCAAGAAAACCTGATCTTTAACGCTGAATTGGAACAAATGGCAATTTGGGCTTTTCTGCATGTTGCCAAGTGCCTTAAAGAGTGGGTTTCCGTGAGGAAAGCGGTTTGGGGGGGGGGAATTAAAATAAAAATGCTAGATATAAAATAGAAAAGCACAGTGAACAATTAGTGTGTATGAGCCCATAGTGGCTTGTGACCATGTGTCCTCGGATGAATATATATTTAATAAATAAACCAATATATAAGACAGGGAGCCCAGTAGGAGGTGCTGCCAAAGGGGAGGTAGAGCCAATCCATTCTAGTTCCATCCCCATCTTTCTCCTCCTCCCCCCTCTACAAAGGCAACAAGGACATGGAGGCAGCAGTGGCAGAATCTGACAGATGCTGGCCACTGACAGATGCCAGTAAAAGCCCCTGGACTGGACAGTAAGCAGCAAGGTGGGGGCTGGCTGAAAGCAGATTGTGGTTGTTAGAACAGCACCTCATTCACTTGACACAAGACCATGGCTAGCTCTTGCACAGGTTTTGGAATTCCCACCCCACAGAGGTGCACCTGACACCTCTGTTGTATAGTTTTTGTCGTATGCTGAAAATAAATCTCCTTTTTCTGTCCGCTGATGCAAATGACCCACCTCCATACTCCTATGATTTTAACTTAGTTGTAAGCTGTTTTAACAGTGTATTTTAAATCATTGCAGCCTGCCTTGGTAAGTTAGGGTGAAAGGCAGGTAAGAAATCCAAATAAAATTACCTATAATAATAGCAATATCTGACAGCAGTTAAGCACTTGCAGGCAACCCTGTGATTGTGCTCACAGGACGTTAAAATCGAGGTTATAGGAAGTCTTAAGTCACTGTTCAGACACAGTCCTGGAAATCAATAGAAACAAGAGAGCAAAAGAATAAATTCACTGTACCTGGAAGCAGGAACTGGAAAGGGAATGTGTGCTCCCCAGCTGCCAGGACCCCTGCAAAATATAAATGCAGAATAAGTTTAGGTAAAAGAAGAAGCCAGCAGGGAACTGTAAAACAGGACTTAAGAAGAAGCAGGCCACAGGCCCATCTAGACCCACACCCTGGCCTCACAGTGGCCAGCCAGGTGGCCTCAGTGAGACGCTCAAAAGGAGGGCCTGAATACAACCACCCTTTCTCCACTAGTAATTCCCAGCAGCTTCTATCATATACTGCCTCCAACAGTGGAGAAAGAACGAAAGAAGAGCATGGGTCAGGCTAGTGGCCCATCTAGTACAGCATCCTGTTCTCACCTTGACAAACCCCAGATGCCTGTGGGATGCTCAGATGCAGGATGTGAGCATCCTCTGCACCTGCAATCCCAGGAACTGTTATTCAGAGAAGATGAGGGTAGAACATAAAAAGAACCCTGCGGCTGGATCAGGCCAAAGGACCATCTAGTCCAGCATCCTGATCTCACAGCGGCCAACCAGATGCCCCATCTTACAGGAGACTTCTAAGCAGGAACCAAGTGCCACCCAACTATCCAGACAATGAAGAAATGGGACAGATTCTGTAACACATGTACAGTTACAGCTAATGTCCTGAAAGGTTGTTGTTGTTGTTGTTGTTGTTGTTGTTGTTGTTGTTGTTGTTCAGTCATGTCTGACTCTTCGTGACCCCATGGACCAGAGCATGGCAGGCACACCTATCCTTCACTGCCTCTCACAGTTTGGTCAGGCTCATGTTAGTAGCTTCGAGAACACTGTCCAACCATCTCATCCTCTGTCGTCCCCTTCTCCTTGTGCCCTCCATCTTTCCCAACATCAGGGTCTTTTCCAGGGAGTCTTCTCTTCTCATGAGGTGGCCAAAGTACTGGAGCCTCTACTTCAGGATCTGTCCTTCTAGTGAGCACTCAGGGCTGATTTCTTTAAGGATGGATAGGTAGACCAAGCTTATTCTACCCGAGGTCCATACGAGGGAGAGCTCTCTACCACAAGAGGCAATTTTGGCCACCAACCTAGATGGTTTCAAAAGAGGATTAGCTGCTCTGAGCCTGGCTTTGGCTGGGGAGGGCGGGATATAAATTTAAAAAAATATATTTATTTATATATTCATGGAGGGACAGGCTGCTGGCCATGATGCCTATGTTTCACCTCCGCTGTTGGAGGCAGTCTGCCTCTGAGTGCCAGTTGCTGGGAATTACAAGGGGGGAATTACCTCTTGGGCTCAGGTCGTGCCTGTGGGCTCCCCATTGAGGTATCCGGTTGGCCACTGTAGGAATAGAATGTTGGACCATATTGGCCTCTGGCCTCATCCAGCTGCAGGTCTCTTTTTACGTTCTGCGTTCTTACATTCTTACATAGAGAGTATGAAATTTACCAGTTGCTACTTCAAGTTAGTGGGATGCGGGTGGCGCTGTGGGTTAAACCACAAAGCCTAGGGCTTGCCGATCAGAAGGTCGGCGGTTCGAATCCCCGCGATGGGGTGAGCTCCTGCCAACCTAGCAGTTCGAAAGCACGTCAAAGTGCAAGTAGATAAATAGGTACCGCTCTGGTGGGAAGGTAAACGGCGTTTCCGTGCGCTGCTCTGGTTCGCCAGAAGCGGCTTTGTCATGCTGGCCACATGACCCGGAAGCTGTACACCGGCTCCCTCGGCCAGTAACGTGAGATGAGCGCAACCCCAAGTTAACTTCAAGTTAATTAATCCACAGGCCTTCAACATCGCACATGAAAATGTTTGACTTCATACAACGAGGGTAAAAGAAGCTCAGTTTAAAAAAATAAAAAGGACACCAACTAATACCCTTTAGTAATACCAGTACACTCTAAATGTTGCTTGTAGATCTTCTTGGGGTGCAAATGAGGACAGGTGAGAAACTGAATCAGTTCCCATTTCATTGTGACTCTACCCAATTAACACTTCCCAAAGGCAACAGATGAACCCAATGCATCTATCATTTGAAATTCACACCCCTCCAAATTTTGCAGGGCGGATCTCCAATTTTTAAAAGTATGTAAAAAAAAAAAAAAGAGTATATACTGGTACTTGGGGAATGTGTACATAAAAATGCATATACTGATGAAAGCGATATAAAAACCTATACTATATTAGGGGAAACTGGCTGCAAAAGTGCAAATTTTAGAGAAAATTACACACAGTTTGCATACATCAGAAGAAATGCAAACTAAGTCCTAATAAGTTTAATGGAGTTTATTCCCATTGAAACTGAACATGGGAACCAGACAGACTTTACAACTGACTCAGTCCCACAAGACTGTATATTTGTGGCCAGGAAAAGCCACAAACCACTCCAAGGACCATCCTGGGAACAGAATGGCCAAATGTGTGAAATGAATCTGGTTAGCTTGTCTCTATAAAAAAAAAAAAAATTACACACTACAAACATGATTATCACACAATCATCATATCATACAATCAATATCACAAAATCACAATATCATGAAATCATATCAGACATTCATCCAATCATATGTGGGGGGTAACATTGAGGGATATTATATCTGATGATGTTATTATGTGATTATGTGATATGATATTATGATATAGTGATTTTGTGATATTAAGATTGTGTGACCTTGTGGTGTTGTGATTATGTACCTATATGGTGTTGTGCTTGTATGATCATATGATATTATGATTGTAAGATATTGGGATCTTATGATTGAAAGGTTAATGTGATCTTGTGATTGCATGATTTAATGATATGGCTGTAAAATATGGTTGTATGATAATATCATTATTGTGTGATGTTATGATATGAACTTGTAAACAGGGGCATTTGTGAGGGTGGTTTGAGGGGAAGGTCCCAAGTGCTGCCTCACGGGGTACACAGGACCAAGAGACATGGGTGGGGAGGGAGCTGCTGCAGTGACCAGCAGCACCTGTGCCATGTTTGTCTTCCTGTCCGAGACGGTGCAAAACGGCACTCGATTGCCTTGCTGAAAGAGAAGGCACAGCAACTTGAGCTCACTTAGCCACACTTTGAGCTACTGGCCAAGAGGAGGAATCCCTTGCTAGAGCAGAGTGGACTGTCCTGGAACAGTGGTGCAGATGAGGTCCCCCTAGGGAGGTGGAAGATCACCCCATGCAGGAGACAAACCCCTGGAGGAACACGACGCGCGGGTGCGAGGCTGGCAGGAGCCATGCCGCGTATTACTGGAGCTGCAAGGTTGATTCCATGCCCTCACCTTGGACACTGATTCTGGGCCAGAGGAGCAAGGACAGCAGTTGCCAACCTCAGAATACACCAAAATGTCTGTGGAGGGCTCAGTGTACAGAACCAATTCTGCCCCTCCTGAGAAGAGGAGGAGACAAGTGGGAGTGGTAGGTGACTCCCTGCTGAGGGGGGCCGGGGCAGCAGTGTGTGGAGGTAACAGGATGTCCCGGGAGGTGTGCAGTCTTCCAGGCCCAAAGATTCATGATATGACAGGGAAGCTGCCAAGTCTTATGAAGCCCACTGACCCCAACCCCTTCCTAGACCCAGTGTGGTGTAGTGGTTAAGAGCAATAGACTCGTAATCTGGTGAACTGGGTTCGCGTCTCCGCTCCTCCACATGCAGCTGCTGGGTGACCTTGGGCTAGTCACACTTCTTTGAAGTCTCTCAGCCCCACTCACCTCACAGAGTGTTTGTTGTGGGGAGGAAGGGAAAGGAGAATGTTAGCCGCTTTGAGACTCCTTCGGGTAGTGATAAAGCGGGATATCAAATCCAAACTCTTCTTCTTCTGGTTCATGTGGGTACAAATAGTACTCCACACACAGCTTTCGCTGTATAGCAAGGGACTACGAGACTGGGCAGGAAGCTGAAGGGCCTTCAGGCATAGGTGGGTTTTTCATCCCTCCAACTCCCATCAGTCCCACATAGGATGCCCAATGGCCAAGGATCCCATGATGGGAGGATGGGAGCTGTTATCCAACAATGTTGGCTACCCCAGTGTGCTCAGCTTCAGGCTCTTCTGTCCTACAAACTAGGCTGAAATATTATACCCTGCCTGGCCACTAGTGGGGATCAGCAGTAGCTTTTCAACTACAAGTACAGTGTGAGTCCTTTAAAAGAGGCCCTGTGGATACAGAGTACACATGTTCCACGGGGCCTCTTTTAAAAGACTCACCCTGTATAAATTAAGCTCAGTGCAGTCACCTATTCTGTCTAGTTCAGGCACAACTGAAAAAAATTAACTGTACCTGTACACCACACCACCCCCTCCTGAGATAGTACAGTGGTACCCCGTGTTATGCACGCAATCCGTTCCGGATCATGCTACACAACACGGGCGTGCTTAACATGAACGCCCCGAGGGGGGAAACAAAAAACCCGGAAGTTTGTCCGTTTTTGCGCTTCTGTGCATGCATAAAGTGCGCATAATGCTTCTGCACACCCGTGCATCGCCCGCGTTCCTGGGAGGACTTCCGGGTTGCGGAGGTCGGTAAGTCGAACGTATGCAACATGGAGCGTACGCAACTCGAGGTATGACTGTAATGTGTATTGCTTCACTTACTTCACAGCAGGAAGAGCCATAGTTCACAAGCAGAGCATCATGCTTTGCATGCAGAAGGTCTCAGGTTCAATCCCTGCAACTCCGAGTAGGATTGGGTGAGATCCCTGCCTGAAAACCCGGAGGAGCTGCTGCCAGCCAGTGTAGACAATAATGAGCTGGTGCAGTGTGTACAAGGCAGTTTCCTGCGTCGCTGAAGCCTTGCTGTGTCTGGGGGCCCTCCTGCTCATTCTGCATAGGGCAACTCTGTACATCCAGCCCAAAGGCCTTCCTTGATGGCACCAATGAACTCTTCCTCCAAAAGGTGTACAGAGGAGGACAGCCTAAAGGGGAAGCCACCCCTTGACCTCTGTGCAACTTTTTGAGGAAACAGCTGCAGGGCTGTGCTAAATGTATCCCAGCTTGACTCCAAATTTGTAACCACTGGGGAATGTAAATCCCATACAACTGTAAAAGGAAAAATTAACTGCTAAGATTTTTTTTTTTTAAAGCATGTTAAGGAGGACAGCTGAGCAAAGACTGCTAGAACAGGGTGATCTCCAGGGCCAGATTTAGGTTTGATGAGGCCCTAAGCTACTAATGGGGCCCTTTATATGTGATATTTTAGGGAGCAGGCTAGCAGGCAGGGCCCATTACTTACATCATAGGAGCCTACACAACACAAAACACTGTTGCTGTATGTAGGTTTTATTTTATTTTTTTTTATCTTATATTTTGGAAATGTACATCCAGTTTGTTTTTTCCTTTAAACTTTTTTGGGGGCCCCAAGAGAGTGAGGCCCTAAGCCAGTGCTGTCAAGTATCCCGTTTTCCCCAGGAATCTCCCTTATTTCAAGCAGTTTCCTGCTGCTATCCCTTATTTTTTATATCCCTTTAATTTCCCGTTTTTTCAAAGGAAGCAGCTCCTCTCCCTCCCCCTGCTGGCCAGGGACTGGGAAGACCTCGCCTCCTTGCAGCCTCAAAGCAAGCGGGAGCCATTTCCCGCGCTTACAGGCGTCGTAGCCCACGGGCAGCGTTTCCAAAATACAGTAAGCCTACTGCGCGCGTTCACACCAGTGCCGCCCACTTTTGCTTCTGGCTCCGCCCACCACTGCCATGTGACTGTCCCCGGGATAGGTGAGGCTGCTGATCCCTTATTTTCAAATCCGAAACTTGACAGCTATAGCTATAGCTTGTTTAGCTTATACGTAAATCTGGCACTGGTGGCCCCTATTTAACTGAAGAAGTACCTTTATGTGAAAGCAGAGTATACAACTTAAGAAGAACTGCTTGCTCCTATATAGGGCCCAGCATAAGGCTGGCTGTTGCTGAAGCAACGTTGGAGCTCTGCTTCCCTCCCCTCCCCAACATTGCCCCCCCCAAATATTTCCCTTGATGGTTGAGAGATCAGAATAAAACTTGGTGTCTATAGTCTACTATGTAATTCTGTTTACAGAGCAAACAAAAGCCTAATCCCCGCCCCAGAGGCGGAAGAGGGAAAGATGCAATTGACAGCACTCACAATACATGAAGCAGCAGCTCTCAACCACTGAGAGCTGTTAATAAAAACAGACTTGCTGGTCAGTGACTTTAGGCAACTTCACAGTCAAGGAGAGTTACGGTAAGTAGACAGAGGGCTCATCCACAATTCTGCTTGTCCCACTGCTTTCCCTTGGGAAAACAAACATCAGTCGGGTTTTCTGTGCATTTATGTTTGTTCTGATTCAGTGTTAATCAGCGGGTTAAAAAGCAGTGGGGCAAATGAAAAACCACTCAGACTCATGCCTGGAAAGCATAGGACAAGTGGAAGTTTGGATGAGCCCAGGCAGTGATGCATTTGAGAGGTGCCTTGGGGTGACGGGCCAGAGTCTGCACACAGCACAGGGGAGTGCAAGCCTGCCGAAGAAGAAGAGGAGTTTGGATTTGATATTCCGCTTTATCACTACCCGAAGGAGTCTCAAAGCAGCTAACATTCTCCTTTCCCTTCCTCCCCCACAACAAACACTCTGTGAGGTGAGTGGGCTGAGAGACTTCAAAGAAGTGTGACTAGCCCAAGGTCACCCAGCAGCTGCATGTGGAAGAGCGGGGAAGCGAACCCAGTTCACCAGATTACGAGTCCACCACTTTTAACCACTACACCACACTGGCTGTTGCAAAGATGAATGAATGTCTGCCAAGTTCTTCACACATTCTAAAGTGTGCTCTGCTAGACGCCAATAGCAATACAGTGGTACCTTGAGTCACAAACGCTTCAGGTTACAAACTCCGCTAACCTGGAAGAGTTACCTTGAGAACTTTGCCCCAGGATGAGAATGGAAATCATGTGCCGGCAGCACAGCGGCAGCAAGAGGCCCCATTAGTGAAAGCACGCCTCTAGTTAATAACAGTTTCAGGTTAAGAACGGACCTACGGAACGAATTAAGTTCATAACTAGAGGTACGGTACCACTGTACTAGGTTGGTGTTGCATAGTTGGTTCTCAGAGGTTGAGGTTTGAACCCCACTCCTGCTGTGTCCTTGCTAGTAGGAAGTCTGCAACAAAGCCACTTTCAGCTTCTTGTCTGTGTTATGGGGGGGGGATAATGACAATGACATATATTAGAGGGTTGTTGTAAAATGGTTATAAAAGCAATGTGAACAAGTAGCAAGAGATGCTAGATCCACATGTACAGAGGCCCATAGCTCAGTGGGTAAAAGCCCCTGGCATTGCATGCATAAAGCACCACTGTCAACCCCCTGGCATCTCCAGCTAAGGGCATCAAGCACAAAGGCTGGGGGTTGACTTCATCCCCAAGGCCTCAGAAAGAAGTTCAAAACTCAAGCAGATTACTACTGGGCTAGACTCTTCCCAAGTCACCTTGACTCTCCTCAAGTTACCTTGGTCCAAGAAGTCTTGATCAGAGAAACAGCCCCTTTTTCCTCCAAGATTTGCTCAAAATGCCATTTCTGCCCCATTTAAAATAAAAACAAAAAATCTTGATCGTGGCAGACAGGAGTTCAGTGTATAAAACTCTAAAAGCCATTCACGGCTTACTTCATTCCCAGAAGCCTGAACAAAGGGCTCAGTGTCTCCCCACACAAAAGCTTTTCCTGAAATTTGTTCACAGCTAAAAATACCTCTGAGAGAAAGTCATTATGCCTAGAGGCTGCTGGGTCAGATTCCACCTGTAAATGCCCCCCCTCCCATTGTCCCCTTTGTCCAGGGGGGGGGACAGGCAGGGGGTTAGGTGGGAACAGTGAACTCAGTGGAGAGACAGCTAGGGAACTTCTTGGAGACTGTCAGACCTTATTTTTTGCAGAACACCATATGGAGCTTTCTTTTAAAAAGAAAAACTGAGCGGTATATATTGATGGCCTGCCAGTATAAGCAAGGCATACAGCAAGATTTCCTGGTTGAGCCCCTCCCCCTGCTCCAGGCACAGACAATAAAAGCAACAAATAATTTGAAGGATGATTTGTTTGTTTTTTGTCAAGTTACACACTAATTTATTGTTGAGGTAATTGAGATTCTTGCACAGATTTTGCCAGCCAGCAAGATCAGGGAAGGAGAGGAAAGGAGAGGTTTTAAAGGTTGTTTAAAAAGACTGAACATGCCAGAGCTACAATTCCCAGTAACCCTAAACTACAGTTCCCAGGAATCTTTTTTTGATGTGTGGTGTGTATGCAGCCTCAATAGCTAAAGTGGGAATCCCTCGCAAGATTACCACAGTGCCTGGAGACAATCAATCAGGTTGGGTATCCACAGCAGTTACCAGAAGAGAAATGTCCACAGGGAGGAGGGCAGAGAGAAGAAACGCCATCTGCAGTAGAACAATCAGCCACTTTCATCTGCCCCAGCTGCAACAGAACATGTCTCTCCCATTTCGGTCTCTACAGCCACAGCAGGCGCTGCAACCTCCCAACAGTTTGACTTCATCCCCCCAAAGATGTACTCCTCCATTGTCTCCTGAGATAAGACAGATGCCAACTCAAAACACACACACAAAGGCTGGGGAAACTCTGACCTGTAACTCCCATCAACTCTAATCATTGGGGCTGATAAGAACTGGGGTCCATCAGCATCGATAGGGGTCAAAAGTCTCCCAGCTTTGTTTCCCTTTAATTGTTGGGACTGTGGCAGGGATAAGGCTTGTTCTTTTTATTGTATATACGGTTGGATGAGGGATTGTTGGTTTTTTTGGAATTGTGTGTTGTATATAATTTTAAATTGGCTTTTAATTTTATCCATTTTAATTTATTTCATTATTAAGTGCCACTGAAACATCCCCCCAATAACGCATTTAACCAATAAAATAGCAATCCAAAAATCCTAAGCTCTGAATTCTCTGCCCATTGACATTTCCCCCCCGTGATGCTTTTTATTTGATTTTCTTTCGTTATACAATTACATATTCCAATCTATAACTTACGTTAAGTGTAAAACAAATCCAAATAATATCCACATTTCTTCACCCGTGACTTCCTACCAACCACACTGCAGCTTCTTCTATTCTATTCTATTTTCTTTTCAGTTGTGTTGATTACCTTTGTTATCTCATTTACACACAATAAATAACTTACCTACCGGTATCTGAATTTTTACTTTGTGAAATTTAGTCAATGCATATCAATGGTTTGATTTGGGAACAATGTGTAACCCTATATTCTTCCACACTTTCCCACTTTTTAAAGTTTTTGTTTTGATTGTTGCCTGATTACCATTGACATAAGGCGGGCACCTTTGCTGTTTTGTGTGCCTGCTAAAAGCGCTTCTGTTTATGCAAGCCTGTGAAGCTGACACATATTTTAATCCGTATTTTTACCTTATAATGCATACTTTTAACTGTTGGGTTTACTTGTTCTGCTCTTCTTACGAGTTGTTTTTAATGGGGTTGTGGTTTTTTTGCTGGTAATTCCAACGTTGATATACTTTGTAAACTGCTTAGAGGACATATATGCAGTTAAGCGGAATCTATCTTTTGATAAAATACTAATAGTAAAATATACACTAATAGTAAGCTACTAATAGTTGTAACAAAAAAACCCTTGCTATCCATCTTTTGAAATGGCAACAGAAATATTTGGCCTCTTTCAACCCTTGATATACTGTAAGCAAGAACCCTCTCCCCCAGTGCTACCTTCTCTGCCCTCTCCCCTCTGAGGTGCAGATAAGTCTGTGGGATAGAGGCCAAGTTTCCATGGCTTTGAATGCAAGCATATCTCTGTGTGTCTTTCCCATCCCATCCAGGTGGGTGCTACCTGCCTCACTGGCCACACTGCTGAATTGTTCTCTAGAATATAATAACAAGGCATGGATGCTTTGGAGGAGGCGATCTGGTTTCAGAGAAGAGACGAGACACTCGAAACATGAGCAGCATCATTTTCTGTGAGGGAGGCTGTTTGGGAGCTGCAAGGAGCCAAGAGTGGCCAGATCCTGTCTGCTGGGGAAGAAGAGCTGCCTGCATTCCATGGAGCAATGGTCAAGGGGCTTGGAACACCCACTTGGGAACAAAGCAGTTTATTATGTTCCTTCTAGCTTAGTACAGAGCAGACTTCTCCCAACTGTTTCAGCCCCAGGACCCACTTTTGACCCAAACTCGTGTTGGGGAACCACTGCTTAATCCTTTACCATATATTTACATGATGCTAGTAGGGCTCAGAGTGTCCCCTGTCTGAAACCCTGGAGAGCTCCTACCAGTCAATGAAGACAATACTGAGCTTTATGGACCAATCTTCCTATTCACTAGTCATCTGCCGACTTACCAGTTAAGACTGCGTTTATTCAAACCTGTTTTGGCCTCTGAATCCAAAGGTGGAAGAGGAGCATGAGATAAAAAGCTTATCATTTGAAGCAAAACAAAAGCAAGCTGGTCGTATCCACTGAGACATTCCTGTATCACTTACACAGTCATGGCTTCCCCAAAGAATCCTGGGAAGTATAGCTCATTAAGGGTGCCAAGAGTTGACTGGAGATTCCGTATCTCCACCACAGAGCATAGCTGTCAACTTTTCCCTTTTCTTGCGAGGAATCCTATTCGGAATAAGGGAATTTCCCTTAAAAAAGGGAAAAGTTGACAGCTATGCCACGGAGTGTTATGACTGAGTGTTATGACCTATCCTGAAATTGTACCTCTGTGAGGTGCAATGTTGTTGTTGTTTTTTTTAACTCAAGGGAACCTTTTTCCCTTACCTTTTTAAAATTAAATAATAATTATTTTTTGACTGGGAGCTGAGGCCGGAATGGATATACACCCAAAGCCAAAAAAATCCACCTATATCAACAATCAATAAGTTGTGGCCATTTCTAATCCAAACCATTGTCTGCTTGAGTTTATTATGCATACCTTACATTTAGCAACTGCCCAGGGAGGGGGGGTGGCACTGTGACTGGCCCCACAATAAACTAACCAACCAACTAACTTTGTGGTGAGTTCCCCCACCTTTTTTCCAGGGGGGAAAAAAACACTGGTGAGGTGGATAGGGGTCTCTTGACACTTTTCAGAACCTTTAATGAACTATGGTTCCCAGGATTCTTTGAGGGAAGCCCTGATTGTTAAAGTGGCTTGTCAGAATCAAGGGTTGAAAAGAAGCAGTCTTAAATTCTCCTTTCCATCAGTGAATCAACCAACGTCTTAGTTGAACTAACAACCTTGTTGTTGTTCAGTCGTTCAGTCGTGTCCGACTCTTCGTGACCCCATGGACCAGAGCATGCCAGGCACGCCTATCTTTCACTGCCTCCCGCAGTTTGGCCAAACTCATGTTAGTAGCTTCGAGAACACTGTCCAACCATCTCATCCTCTGTCGTCCCCTTCTCCTTGTGCCCTCCATCTTTCCCAACATCAGGGTCTTTTCCAGGGAGTCTTCTCTTCTCATGAGGTGGCCAAAGTATTGGAGCCTCAACTTCAGGATCTGTCCTTCCAGTGAGCACTCAGGGCTGATTTCTTTAAGGATGGATAAGTTTGATCTTTTTGCAGTCCATGGGACTCTCAAGAGTCTCCTCCAGCACCATAATGTGTACCTAATGACACACATCGTACACTACCAAATTGGTTTCCAGTAAGGTTGTATGCTTTTCAATTATGGAATTCAAAAGCATACAACCTTAGGTACACACACACACACACAGAAACTCGGCTGTGAAAGGGCACAAATGACAATGCAACAAAGTCAAAGGGGATAGCTGTGTGCGGAGCAAGCAGCTCCAATACAAAACTCCCTCTGCTACCAACCCAGTGAATCTTAACTTTTGACACTATGGAAGGAAGGAGCGGGGGAGACTTCTACTCATTTTCACATGTGAAGACCCACCTGTTTATACAAGAAACCAAGAAGAACCTGTTGAGTCAGGCCTGCATCCTGTTCTAGATCCAGGCGCCAATTAGAGGAGGTGGGAGTGAAGTAGGGTGAGCCAGGAGGGCCAGAGTCACAAATTTAGACATTTGTTATGTATTTATACACACCAGCCCAAACGAGATGCACTCTTTCAGCTTAAGGCTCCAAGTCTCAGCAAATAATAGTTGTGATTTGTAAGAGACATGCATTCTTCCCCTCACCCCCATGGGTCATTGATACTTTTTTTTTTTAATGGCCAGGGGCATTGAAAGCTGGAAGTGGCACAGGCCTCTCTGGACCTCCGAGAAGGGCTGCTGATGGACCTCTGTGCGGGTCTGAGTCTGTCTGGTGACTCAGCTCTTGTGCATGTAAGCTGCAGTTGAGAGGTTTGTGTGACGCACAAGCAATTCCACCTGGTTGCAAATGGAGGTGATGTCAGAAGGAGGATGGGAATTCAGACATAGAGGGGTAGACATAGCCAGGCTTGTATCTGCACAAGTGGCTTCAGCTTGCTGTCTGAAGGTATGGAAGAAGGAACGACACTTTTTGGCTTGCTTTCTGGATTTCAGACAGACTACCCAGCCAGTGGGTCAGTGTTGCTTCCCCAAAGACTCTGTGAAATGTGTTAACACAGGAACTAAGGAGGTCCAGGTGTGCCCAGAACTACCGAGTTCCCATTAACTTGGGACCAGTTTAAACTGAAAAATCACCTTACCCCATAAAGGCCCTTCCAACCGCTCCATTCTGCAGAGCGGGCAGGTGCCATGTAATGCTCATTCCACATTTGTAAGAAATCAGTCTTTTAGTGTAGCAGCACCTGCACTTGGGAACTCCCTGCCTATTGACATCAAGCATAGACTTCCACCATACTCTTTTCGGTGCCTGCTAAAAACATTTCTGTTTAGGCAAGCTTACACGGACATGTAGAACGCTGACCTGTGTTTTAATTCAGTTTTAACTATTTTTGAAAGTTTAAATTTTCCTGTTTCGAACTGAGTTGGGTTTTTTAAAAAAAAATCAACAAAACTGGTTTTCTTGTTGTTGTTTTGTAAACAGCTTTGAGGTTCTTTTGTTTTTGTCTTGCAATCAAGTAGTATAAAAATATATATGAAATAAATAAATAAAATAAAGTTTGAGAACGGTCAGGGACCAGAGCTCAGTGGCAGAAGGTTCAGCCCACGGCATCTTTAACTAAGAAAGATCAGAAAGACTTCTGCCTGAGGTTCTGGAGATCTGCTGCCAGTCAGGGCTGGATGAACCAACTACCATACTGGTATGTGGCAGCTCCCCCATGATACTAGGAGACTCTGGTAATCAATTCCAGTTCTCTTTTTTAAATTATTGCTGTTATTATGTAGGATCATTATCGGTATTAGTAGCAGCAAGTACCAGCAGCTTCATAACCACCCAGAAAGGATCACAACAGCATCATCAAAGGAAACACTTCTCGTAAAATAAAAACAATATTTTTAGACCCTGCACATCAAAAGCAACTAGAGCAGCTTCAAAAGCAACTAAAAACACCTCACTATAAAAACACAAAATTACCAAGCGTTAAAAAAAAAGGAGGGAAGGAAACAGCTACCTTTTTAAGAAAATTAAAGAATAACCAGTGGTGTAGTCCCCAAAAACTAAAGTTAAGGGATGAGGAACAATCCCTTGGAGGGTAGCCACTTATGCATTGTGTGTGTGTGAGGGGGGGTAGGGCAGGGGAGGAAATGCATTGCTTCAAAAGAAGGCATATTTGCATGAAAATTGCATATGTGTATCCCCCCCCCCATCAAGGCAGGTCATGAGGAAGTTACATGGCAAGGGAATGCCAGACAGTGTTCTGGTGTCATCACATACAGGTAGGAAGAAGAAATGGATAAGAAAGGGGTGTGTGTGTGTTGCAAACTCCTCCCGCAGTCCAATTCAAAAGCTCAAGACGAAAACATTGCAGTGTACAGAGCAAGTCAGGAAAGTGACCTTCAAGGAGGTTTATGGAGCCACATATCTGTGGTTCTGCTACACTCATAATGGACAACTTCCGTTGTTTCACCAAGCCACATTCCAGGTGCGTATTGGCAACCTGATGAGGGGGGGGGGGAAACCCCGCAGAGAAAAAACTGACAGGAGGGGCTCCAAAACAAATCTGATGAGATGAAGTGGGAGAGTGCACCCCCTTCAGGCCAGAATGGGAAGGACTCCAGGGACTGGGTGGTGGGTGATGGTGTCATGTTAGCAAATGCTTTTTTAACTGTGTTCAAGGTTTGACTTAAGTGTGCTATCCAACCCAGAGGTCATGGTTTAGGTGCTGCCTCCTTAAACACATTCTGTAACCAAGTTTTGTCCTGCAGTTGCTGGTTGTGCTTGGGGGACCTTAATTGCAATCCTCAATTGCCAAAAAATTGTTGACTGGGTCCCTTCTCTAATCCCATTTGAGAGCCATCTAAGCCTATGGTCATTGAATCTTGCAGCAGTTAGTTCCATACAAAAAATTGTTTACACGTATATTGTATAACATCCAATGGAAGCAAACGGGGAGCTCCAGAGCCTTGCACTTCCTGTTCCTGTATGGCCTCACCACCTCTTGGTCCCAAATAATCCTTGTCTGAGCTGCAGTTCTTCATTCAACAAAGGAGGAGAAGAAAGCAGGGGAGAGTCCTTCTCTAGGAAACAGCAGGGTTGCACTTTTGCCCCTAGCTATAGTTTGGCATACTGCCCCATGCAAACATGGCCCATTTTATTTGTACAGGCCCCCAAAATTGTGCAGTAAAGCAATTACCTAAAGTTAAGGCGCTGGGTGTTAAACCACACAGCCTAGGGCTTGCCAATCAGAAGGTTGTCAGTTTGAATCCCCGCAACAAGATGAGCTCCCATTGCTCAGTCCCTGCTCCTGCCAACCTAGCACTTCGAAAGCACACCAAAAAAGTGCAAGTAGATAAATAGGTACCGCTCCGACGGGAAGGTAAACGGCGTTTCCGTGCGCTCTGGTTTGCCAGAAGCGGCTTAGTCATGCTGGCCACATGACCCGGAAGCTGTACGCCGGCTCCCTCGGCCAGTAAAGCGAGATGAGCGCCGCAACCCCAGAGTCGTCCACGACTGGACCTAACGGTCAGGGGTCCCTTTACCTTTACCTTTAAGGCTGGCTGGAGGTTGGGGTGGGATCTCTGTACGAGAGGGGAGGGTGTGTGATCTGGAGCATGGTTAAAAGCCAATGTAGACCTTATTGGCTTACAATAGATAGATAGATAGATAGATAGATAGATAGATAGATAGATAGGACAACATCATCATATACAGTGGTACCTCCGGTTGTGGATGGGAGACCTGGTCGGATACCAAGGTTTCCGCAACCAGAGGTGCCTGTTCTGTGCATGTGCGCGGCATGATAGAGCACTTCTGTGCATGCATGCACGGCGAAACCCGGAAATATACTTACGGGTTTGCCACGTGCATATCCCGAAGGTTACGTAACAAAAGGGGCACGTAAGTAGAGGTACCACTGTATATCTCAAATAAAACATAAAACCAGATAATAAAAAAGCACATTTAAAATGTCAAAAAGAACAATTACACCTAAACCAGTCTATGCAGTCTTTGCCATTCTGGACTGAGTGCCTCTCCAGGACCCATCAACTGCATTGCTTTCCCAGAAAACTAGTACAGTACTGGGACTCCATTTCCTGTGGCCAATTGTTAGGGATCATGGAAGCTATAGCCCATCAACATCTAGAGCAAGGGTAGGCAACCTAAGGCCCATGAGCCAGATGCGGCCCAATCGCCTTCTCACGGATGGTCCGGGATGA
The DNA here is from genome assembly GCA_900245905.1 of Lacerta viridis. NCBI lineage: Eukaryota > Metazoa > Chordata > Lepidosauria > Squamata > Lacertidae > Lacerta > Lacerta viridis. The sequence goes on along the minus strand of OFHU01002992.1, from coordinate 47,398 downwards.
GTAGAATGTGTCCTTTTATTTAAAATGCATCTCTGGGTTGTTTGTGGGGCCTGCCTGGTGTTTTTACATGAGTAGAATGTGTGCTTTTATTTAAAATGCATCTCCGGGTTATTTGTGGGGCATAGGAATTTGTTCATTTCCCCCCTCAAAATAATAGTCCGGCCCACCACATGGTCTGAGGGACGGTGGACCGGCCCACGGCTGAAAAAGTTTGTTGACCCCTGATCTAGAGGGCCAAATGTTCCTTTAGCTCTGCAAATGAGGCTGTGCTAGGGCTGTGTCTTAATTAGCAGAACTGCAGTCAAGATAGGACTAATGTAACCATTAAAGGGTTTTTTTTTTTTTAAAGGTAAAGGACTCCTGGATGGTTAAGTTCAGTCAAAGGCGGCTATGGGGTGCGGTGCTCATCTCGCTTCAGGCCAAGGGAGCTGGCGTTTGTCCACAGACAGCTTTCTGGGTCATGTGGTCAGCAGGACTAAACTGCTTCTGGCGCAATAGAACACCGTAACGGAAACCAGAGCGTGCATGGAAACGCTGTTTACCTTCCCACCACAGCGGTAGCTATTTATCTACTTGCACTGGTGTGCTTTCGAACTGCTAGGTTGGCAGAAGCTGGGCAGAGCAACGGGAGCTCACCCCGTCGGGGATTGAACCACTGACTTTCCAATCATCAAGCCCAAGAGGCTCAGTGGTTTAGACCACAGTACCACCCGCTCCCTCTAATGTAACCACTAAGTCTGGTTGTTAAACCACCTACATTTTCATCTAAACATACCTCCTCTTGTGAGCAACAACACTCTTGAATTAACTAGTAGTTTGTGAGCACCACAGCATGTATTCCCTACAAAAGCGGATGACAGTGGCCACAGAGGCTGTTTTTCACTATAATACTAGCACTTGGAGGTTCCCTATAAAGAAAACCTAAAGACCAGGTAAATTCAGGAAAGGCAAAATAAATTGCTTCATGAAATAAGCAATTTCTAGAGGAACTGAGTGTCACAAGGTGTGACGGACACAGACTTAGGTGGCTTCCAAAGGGAGCTAGACAAATCCATAGACGAGATGTCTAATCAATAGCTTTTGGCAAACGATAGCCAGGTAGAACCCCCACGTTCAGAGGCAGCATGCTGACAAATTATCAGCAGAAAGATGTCCTATAGCCTCTCAAGAGCTAGTGCCCTTTAAAGAGTCAGAGCCCAACAATCCAGATTCAGACTGGAGTACGCGTCTGCTGCAGAACTTGCCAAAAGACTTGGAGGGATGAAATCCTCAGCTGGTTTTTTTTCCGTTTTGCTCTGGGCATTTAAAGGCAGAAGAGGAACCTCCTACTGAATGCAACAACCTGAAGTTTGTTCTCTCTCTCTCTCTCTCTCTCACACACACACACACACACACACACACAGCGCTCTAAGCAAGATGCCAAGGCCACCTGCAGCAGCAAAGGAACACCGCCCTGTGGGGCTTGAGGATCGAAGCTGGACCAACACTTCTGCTCAGGGTGTACAAGTAGCTTCCCCTCACCTTGCCTCAAAGTCCGCAGTCAAGCAGAAGTTGCCAAGCGAGTCTGGCTGCTCCCTTCGGCCCCATTTCCCATTTTTTTCAGTGCGTCATTTGAAATTCCTCTGCTCTACACACCCTTCCCTTCCCCTCCAGTGTACATTTACTAACAAAGCACCACTGTTGCTGCTGCTTTTTGCCGACTAGTTTCGATGCTCAAAATTAATCTGTGCCCTTTGCAACCTGTTTGCCAGCCAGTGGAAGGCGCCGCTCATTCAACCCTAGAGAGTCTCTGGAACATGGCCAGGTCCCCCATCCACCTTACCCCATGAATCCGTGCCAAGTGGCTCATTAACAGGAATCTTTCAGGTGGGCTGGGGGGGGGGAGCTCTTTTCAAGAGGAAGAAGCCCTAAAGAAAGAAAGATGCTGTTCCCACCAGGGAGGAAGCCATTGTGCCCAGAAAAGCGATTTTTTTTTTTTTTTACTAGCTAAATGCCGTTCCTTCTGAGGGACAGGGTGTATGCAAGAAGGAGAGCTTGCATTATTGCTGGGAGCACACTGGTTCTCTTTAATAGGATGCTGCCTTACATAGTACATGGGGCTGCCCTTGAAGGTATCAGGGGAACTGCAGTTATTAAAGCAGGGGCCACCAACCCTCCAAGGCCCACTTGAAGCACATTTGGGCGTTTGGGAAAGTTCTGTAGGCGCCACCAGCCCAGCCACCTTTCTCTCTGCTCTTCTGAACTAGCAAGGGACAAATGATTATTCTTATTACCAACCCTTCGCCCTAAGGCCCCAGCACAGGTTACAGAATTAAAGCACAGTATTATAAGGAATTTTAAATTTTTAAAGTGCACAAACTGCACCCACGTCTTAACACATTTGCTTTTTTCCAAGAGTTCTTGTTAAAAGCTGTATATCTGAGCCTTGAAAAGCATATAGAGCCGAAAGAGGAAGTGGGAATGGGTGTCACTCTCCCAACTTCCTCCTTCAGCTCAGGACTTGATCTCCTTCTGGAGGGCCTGTAAGACAGAGCTATTCCGCCTGGCCTTCAATTTTAATTAGCCTGATCCTCTATTCCCTTTTCTCTTCTATAAAGAAACGCTTTCTGGGACCCCACATTTAAATTTTTCCCTTGCTGGCCCTAGTAGGACCAACTTGGCCAGTTAGCCCTGGTTACCATTTGATGTCTACTGACTGGGTTTCCCCGCCCCCCAAAATGAGCCCTGAATTTTTGAATTTTATTGATATTGATGCTGCATTTTATGTTGTATTTTATGCTGTTTTTAAGTTGCATTTTAATCAATGTTTTATATTTGCTGTTAGCCGCCCTGAGCCCGGTTTTTAAACCAGGAAGGGCGGGGTATAAATAAAATAAAATTATTATTATTATTATTATTATTATTATTATTAGCAATTTTCAAGCTGAACGACAACTCACATCAGCTCCAGCAAGCATGGTCAGTGGTCAGGGATGGCAGGAGTCGTAGTTCAGCAACATCTGTTCCTTGCACCTGCTGTAAAATCCCACATGGTTTGGGACCTGCCCACTCCCATTACCAACCCACCTGTGCAAACCAAGGTCACCTGTCAATGCTGTGTTCAGGATGCCCTGCAAGATGCAAGGCAGGTGGCGACTAGAAGGGGAAAGGCAAGAAAAGCATTTTTCCACTTGTTAAACTCTTTCCCCCCTGCCAAGCAGACACCTGGTTTTAAAGCTTCTTCTAATAAAAGGTGAAAGGGCCAATGGTTTGACTCAATATAAGGGGAGAAGCACAATGGCCTCATAATACCGGGGGGGGGGGAGAGAGAGAGAGAATCAGACTGTAGTTACTGATTGACCGATTTCCCCCCCCCCATTTTTCTCCAAGGAGCTCAAAGCTTGCCTACCTGGTTCTCCCCCTCCTCATTTAATCCTTACAACAACCCTGTGAGGTAGGTTAGGCTGAGAGGTAGTGACTGGCCCAAGGTCACCCAGCGAGCTTCATGGCCAAGTAGGGATTTGAACCCAGGTCTTCCAGGTCCTAGTCTGACAATTCCAAAGCCAGAGTTAGAGACTTATGCATAGCTGTGCTTTGACTTTTACCAGCTACCAGGAAAAGAGTCAGAAACCTTTTCAGGAGACAGTACAAGTCCTTGCTGCCACACAACCATTTAAAAAACCAGACCCATCTACATCCAGAGTTTCCTCCCCCAATCATACCTTTATCCGCCATTGAAAGGGTTGTATTGAAGTACTGCTCCTCCACTGTCCATGCAGTGTCATTTATTTTGCTGGAGACCCCACAGGAACCCACACAGCTCACCTTGATAGCTGGAAAGGAGAAGAGAAGAAGAGGAGGAGGAGAAAATATTAGCTTTCTTGGCAAGCCAAAATAAAGAGTATCAATATTTATCAGCTTAGGAAGCTGCCCAGTGCTGAGTAAGGCAATCAATTCACCAAAGTTGAGGAACCTTGTTACTCCCTAACTATGCTCTGTTAGAAGTCCAGATGTTGCTGGCACCAAGCCATGACAGATTGTTGTTGTTGTTTTTTGGTGTTTTAAAGCTGTGGTACAAATATACCCAAGGTTCCTCTAATACAGAACTGTCCAACTTTTCATACCAAGTGGGCCACAATAACTGCCTTGTGAGGCGAGACAGGAGTGAGGTCAAAATTTGATGCCCCTCCAGCCCTTGTGCTGCCTTCCCAAAGCTGAGTAAGTGAGGCAGCAGCCGTTGGGAAGGAGGCATGAGGCTCTGGCACGGTCCTAGAGCCCTCATGCCGACTTCCCAATGCCCAGCATCTCAATAACCAGGCTTTGGGAAGGCAGAGTGAGGGCAGTGGGCCATCAAATGTTGCCAAGGGCCACCAAAAAAGTCCCCACGGGCTTCATGCTGGGCCATGCTGGGCCACCCTACCCTAATGCCATGTCTGTATCCCATGTTAAGAGTGGGACAGAAAGAAAAAGTTTCATATTGCCCAAAATGTTCTTCTTGTGTCCTGCCCCACATGATCAACATACAGACTTGGCACTGGAGAAGATTCTCCCTCTCCCTCTCTCCTCCCTCCCTCCCTTTCTCTTTCTCACACACAAACAAACATGCTCTGTACTTGCAACCCAAATATTAGGATACGGTATTTTTTCTCTATAAAGCAATCACCCAATTTATGATTTAGGTACGTCTCCTAGCAACGCCTTTCTCTCTTATGCTATTCTTGTCGGGGGTAGGCTGGGGGATGGAACCAAGCAGTTTTTAGCACATATCCAATAGCAGTGTCCTTCACAGTGTCTTGGCAGCTTGTTGACCCAATAGAGGGTTCTGTCAGTACCATGGGGATATTTCGGCCACGTGCCCCTGCACCCTCCAAAATCTGCTGCAGATGGGTGGTAGGGCAGAACAGCATGACTGGGGACAGAGGGAATAGGCAAAAAATGGCTTCCCACTGCAGTGCTGCTGACAGAATCCTCCACTGGGCCAGAGAGCCATCTGTCAATAACGTCACCCATTGCAGGGTATGCTTAGTACAGAGTTTCAGTTAAGCAAGGTAGGTATCTAAGCCACCAATTGCCCTCCAAACTAAGTCTGCAAACCAGCTCCAAAGTCCCAATGAATTAAGTCAGCTTTTAAGTTAGATACCCTCTGCTTTCAGTGAATGCCATGTCAACGAAAAAGCATAGGAAGCTGCCTAACACAGAGTGAGACCCTTGGCCCATCAGCTCAGCAGTGTATACACTGACTGGCAACAGTTCTCTCTGGGGCTTCAGAAAGAGGGCATTCCTAGCACTTCCTGGAGATGTCAGGGACTAAAACTGAGACCTACTGCATGCCAAGTTCACTGAGCTACAGCTCTTCACCTACATAGCCAGGAACTGTATGCCAAGCTACACCCTCATTACAAGGAAGCAAAAGCAGGAAGAAAACAACACAGAAATCAGTTATGAGGGAATTATGCACACACATACACACACACACACACACACACACACACCACATCCATAATTATTGTTGGCATCTGTCTGTCTTGAGAGACAATACAGTCTGCCTTTGGGGATGAAACCAAACCTCTGCATTAGCAGCACTGAAGTGACCTCCCTGGAGTGCAAGCCTGGGCTAGTGTTTATGGAGGTCTTGGGCTGCCAAGATGACAAGACCTCCCCTCTCAGCCTTACTGATGTGGTCCAAAGGAAAGCAGAGCAATACATTTGGCACCAGCTAGGCTGCAGAGTTGCCAGAAGGAAGTATACAAGGCACCACCCAACTGCCCAATCTTCTCATGCAAGGCAGCAAAAGTTTAGAATCAGAGTTTTCCTTCTCCTAGATGGGCTACCTTCCCAGGTTGGGGAGCCCCATCTGCCCCACACTTCCCTCTACAGCATATGCCGAAACTGCCTTCTTGACCTTTGGACCCAGGGCCGTATTAAGCATATCCAGCGCCGTGGTGCAAAGCTCCCTCCGGCGCCGGCGCTCCCCCCCTCCCGTTTCCCAGAGTTGTCAACCTTTTTTAAGGGAACAGTGCTGCCAGCAGGGCTGGAGGAGGTGAGCAGTGGCTGGAGGGCGGCTCCTCTGGCGAGGAAGAGGCGGAGGCTGGATGCAACGCCTCCCAGCTCAGCTGGCCACTTTGTGCCACGGTGGCCACAGCAGACAGAGGCTCTGGGCACAGCGCTGCTTCAGTGCAGCATGGCGGAGGCAGGCGAGGGCAGCGAGCTGATGCTGGGAGGCGCCGCGTCCAGCCTCCGCCTCTTCCCTGGCGCCCTGCAGAACTTGGCGCCCTGGTGCCCTGTGCCACTAGCCTCTATGGGTAAGATGCCCCTGATTGGACCCACTCTTGGTCTTGTTGTCCACTGAATCTGCCAGAGCCTGTCTTCATGTGCACGGGAAGACCCTAACTCACCAAGGATTTTAGACCCAGTCGAAGCCATTTCCTAGGGTGTGGCTGTTGTCTTATCTGGGCTGAGTTTCAGTTTGTTGGATCTCATCCAATCCATTACCGAGGCAAGACAATGATCCAGCACATCCACTGTCTCACCTTCAGAGGTAAAGTGGAAGTACAGTAGAGCGGAGTGTCATCATACGGCTGACAACATACTCCAAAACCCTGAATAACCCCACTCAGTGGTTTCATATAGATGTTAAACAGCATGAGGATAAAATCGTACCCCACACTGAGGGCTCCACGGGGCCGAAGAACACTCCCCAAGCATCACCCTCTGGAAACAACCAGACAAGTAAGATCAGAACCACAATAAAGCAGTTCCACCTACTCCTAACTCAGACAGCCGCTCCAGAAGAATACCATGGTCAATGGTACTGAAAGCAATGAAAAAGAGAGAATGTTTTGAAGTCATGTTGTCATCCTTCTTACAAGGAGCCATGGGGTTTCAACCCTTTTGAGTCCACGGCTCCCTTGACCAACTACATGCTTTCTGCAGCACCCCTGTGGAGCTCAGGAATCCAGTTATGTCACCTTTTGCCTGCTGTGCTGGCAGCCTCTCACCCCTTTTCAAACACCCTCCTTTGTGGAGTTTCCTCAACCTCCTCTCCCTGGGAGTCCTCTGGGCAGGCACTGTTGCCACCCCTTGTATCTGAGCTGCCCCCCTTCCCCAAAGAGAGGTGCCTCCTCACACTGCCCCACAGGGGCCCTGGGAAGCACCCCCTGGCCATCCCCAGAGGCGCTATTCACCCAGGGAGCTTGTAGCCAGGGCTGCTGCAATGAACAGCTGTGCAGACCTTTTGGAAGCAGAGACGTGAGAGGGCATCAGAGCAGGGGGGGAAGGTAAGAGTGGCAGAGGCCAGTGTTGCCCGTGGCACCTCTTACCATCATTCAAGGCACCCTGGGGTGCCACAGCATACTGGTTGAAAATCACTGGGTTATCCCATTTTGTTCTCAGCCACCTCCATTAGTTAAGCTCCAAAACTCAGCCTAACCACTATACCACACTGCCTCTCAAATGTGACTCTGGTTTTTGTTTTTTTGTTTTAATTCTGCTTGTGTATCACTTTATGTATTTCTATCCTGCTACAACTTATAAGGGGCTTCCGAGAAATCTTCCACCCAGATGCCAACCCACCCATTTCCTGCTCAGCTTTAACCATCATACACCTTGAGCCCATTTTCTGGGTTTTAGGATTACAGATGTGGGTGATGAACAGTGCCCAATTTTTGCTGCTCTCCCTTAATCTGTAAGAAGAATATCAAGTCTGGTTCCAGACCTGCAACCCAAATAGCATCCTATAGCCAAGATTTCCTTGATTAATTTCTCTTTTGAAGCCTATCTCTAATATACCTTCATAGTGACAGTGTGTTTTATATTGATTTATGTTATGCTGTATACTGTATTGGCATTCTCTGGCAATAAAAGGAAGCATTAAAGTAATGCCCCATCTGCACTATGCATTTAAAGCATCATCATAGCACTTTAAACAGTCCTGGCATCCTGTAAAGAATCCTGGGAACTATAGTTTGCTAAAAATGCTGAGAGCACTCTCCTTCCCCCTCACAGAGCTACAGTTCCCATAGTTCCTTGGGAAGAGCAACTGGGTGTTATGAACCACACAGGTACTTGTAGCTCTTTGAGGGAAATGGGGATCTCCTAGCAGGCTTTTGGCCCCCTTCATGAACTACGGTTCCCAGGAATCTTTGTGGGAAAGCCAAAGTGGTGTGATAGGTACAGTGCAGATGGTGATCCTGTTACTGTTTAGAAGTGCAGGCAAACAAACATATTTGAGCACAACATTAGGAGGGGGGACAAACACACGGGCCACCTGGAAATGTGGCAGGTGGCCCAACCTGGCTCAAGGTGGTTTGCCAAATCAATTTGCTGCTGCTGCTGCTGCTCACCGGAGTGGTGGGTTGCATGCATGATCAAAACAGCAAGCCTTGAGTCCTGTAGGGTAGGCATGAGATTAGGGTTGACAGAAGTGTGTGTGTTGGGGGGGGAGAGACACACAGCCTTTCAAAGAGAAAGGACTGCCACAGTCAAGTCTACAGTTCCTTAGCAACAGACACAGAGACCCTTCGAGTTTGTGAAGACGTCCCACCACCTCATATGGCTATAAGCACAAAAGGCCACAACTGACTTGGAGCACAGAACCAGACCACCCGCCCATTTGTGTGCTAACTAGAGAGCAACCTTGAAGAGCCACAGATCATACTGTCACCCTGCTGCTCCCTGCAGATGGTATTCTGACAACACTCACATTCACACAGGAAGGGTTACCCTCACCTGCAAGCTGGTTCTACCCCTCCGTCACCAAACACCGCTAAGGCCACATTCACACAATGTGTTTAAAGCACTATGATACCACTTTAAACAGTCATGGCTTCTTCCAAACAATAGGGGTCTTCTTTCAGCACCCTTAACAAACTGCAGCTCCCAGATGTTTGAGGGGGGAGGGAGTCATGACTATTTAAAGTGGTATCAAACAAAGTGCCCCCCCTAGGCAAATAAAGGAACAGGAAGAGGGAAGGAAGAGAAACTCCCTGGTAGATAGGGTGCAGTATCAGTTGGTGCCTACTAGACTGGTAGGGTGGAAAGCAAGAAGCCCAAAAGTCAGAACCAATGATAGGAGGACCCAGAGTCAATGAGCCAACCAATCCTAGCTTTGTCCCCATCTTCCTCCCTGCTGAGTTCTACAAGGACGACACTCTTACACACTTCCGCTTGTTCCAGTTCTAGAAGGAACAGCAGGTCTGAGCGGTTTTCTGTTTGCTCCACACTGCTTTCCCTGGAAATCTTGCTCTTTTAAGCACTGAATTGGATTTAATATGAATCTGTGGAAAACCCAATGGATGTTTGCTCCAAATGAGCAGTAAAGATGGGGTTTTCCTTGGGGGGAAGTGGCAGGGCAAGCAGAAGTCTGGATGAGCCCTCAGGAGGAGAAGAAAGCTGGCCACCCCCTGAGCTAGTTTGTAAGTAAGAATGGCAGGCAGGCAAGGAATGACTGAGGGAGGACTGAGGATGTGGGGCAGTGCCCCATTCGCCTTAATGAAGCAGTCTCCAGTACTGCAGACACACATCTGATGACATGGATTCTACTCCACAAACATTATGCCACAACATCTGTTAATTCATAAAAAGGTGCCATGTGACCTTTTCTTTTCTTTTCTTTTCTTTTCTTTCCTTTCCTTTTTTTTTTTTTGGCTACAACAGAGCAAACCCTCTGAAAGTCTCCCTCATAGGCACTTCATTCCAAAATGAGTAATGCACTTCATACCACCCTGCAACACAAAGCAGTGGAGCAGGCTTCTCTGGATTCTGTGTAATGGCTACAGGGAACTGCATGGTGCCTCTGGGGCAAAGCCAGTGCAACAGACACTCCATCCCTCCCCAAGCAACAGGACAATGTTAGAGGGATGGAAAATGCTGGTTGAAGGTCTAGTTTGCAGCTGTCTTTGGAAAGCAGGCACTATGGGAATCACAGAGAGCCAGAGCTCATTGTGCAAAACCAAACAGGGAGTGTGCACCAACTTTATACCAATTACATGCCAGATAAGAGAACTAACTGATCAAGTGTTTGATGTGCGACTCAGGTCTGATCCCCAAACAATCTGTTCTGGGGCTGTCCCCACAGGCTTTTTCAAAAAAGTCCTCTCTGGTTCCAAGAGTTGTATCCAAATAGTTATTCCTAATGGGCATGGCTAACTTTGGTCCATTGGTTTCAGTGGGTCTACTCTGAGTAGAATGGAGATTGGGTACCATCCCAAAATACACCCTGTATAAGTTAAGTTTATATCACCAACCTTCCACTCAAAGGAGCTCAGGGCAGGGAATCATGCAATCAATAATGCAGCGTACATTTGTGACTGTAAGTTGTTTCAAACAATTTTTAATACTGTGTTTTAATGTTGTAGCCCGCCCTGGGACTTTAGGGTGAAGGGCAGGTAACAAATTGTTTTTATTATTAATCTAAACGCAGTTCCAATACAGAAAAAGTCTGTGGAAAGTATCTACTTGAAATGCTCACTGGAAGAGGAAGGTCTTCACCAAATACTTAACAGAATGGAACTCTAAATCATCACAGCTACCAAGGTTGCTGAGAATCACAAGTATTGGCTGTTGCACTCAGGTCCTGTTTGTGGGCTTCCCATAATAAGCATCTGATTGGCCACTGTGAGAACAGGATGCTGGACTAGATGGGCACTGGCCTGATCCAGCAGGGTCTCTACTTATGTTCTTAACAACAATTGGTTATAAATAAGATGCAAGGGCCCAGGACAGTGGCATGCAAGTCAGTTTATAAGAATGAAATAAATCTTAAAGTGCAGTCAACCGAGAGTAGATAAAAACATAAGAAATGGCAGCTTAACAATGAGGACCCGTAAAACACTCTTTAAAAGACACAGCAATTTATTGTGGCACCAGCTTTGGTGGACTGGAGCCGATTAATCCAATGCACTCTAGTTCCCTAAAAACTTGCCACTTCTTTGACAGAATAAATTGTCTAGTCGTGCAACGCCTCAACATTAAGTTGCTATTCCTCAATTTTAATCAACTCATTTCTCTTTGGATGACCAGCATTCAACAAGACATTGGAAGGGTTTTCTGAGATTGCAATGATCTAACACCAACGAGCAGCCAGAAGCTTAAGATTCCACACCTACTCACTTCAAACCTCAGCAAAATAACAAATTGAAGCTGAGCACAAGGGACAGGGCACATAATCACAGAACAAATCTGCTGACCAGCTTCGATATTTGGCTTCTCTTTCTCTGCCTAAGCTCCCCCCACCTTTCAGAATCCACTGAGCAAATGGGAGAGAGATTATCTTCAAACAGCAGGCCCAACACTGCAAGACACCACGGCTCCGCTGGCACCATTGTACAGTTTTAAAAACAAAACACTAATCCAACATGACATGAGAAGTCACAAAGGTCTAAAAGCATTGGTTCCTAAAAGGGGTGGTACTGCCCCATGGGGGGACAGTAGGATTACTTTGTGGGGTGGGGAGCTAAAAGGCAAGGGGGCAGCAAGAGGGCACTGGAGGTGACTATCAGGCTTTGTAAAGCTGGTGTGACTGGATCAAGTTGATCAGTTTTGTTGAGTTAATTAAACTGAATAGTTTTAACTGAATTTTGAATAAATATCCAATTATTGGTTACTGTTTAGAATTTTCTTGTGCTTCTATCTTCTTTAGCGGGTCATACCAGCTGCTATTCTGAACAATGCTTTTTTATAAGGTAGAGGACACTGGGGATGAGTTTGTGGAACCAAAGAAGTGGTGGGCCAAAAATGTTTGGGTACCACTGCTCTAAAGAGACACCCCCACACACACACACCATAGCTGTCAACTTTTCCCTTTTTTAAAAAGGGAAATTCCCTTATTCTGAATAGGATTCCTCGCAAGAAAAGGGAAAAGTTGACAGCTATGCAACCATCTACTCCTATTATCAGTTCCTAGCACCAGGACAGATCAAGCTCGATTATCTTGCAAGTCTGAAGGAAACTGTTTTGTACACACTCATAGGCCTGTTCATTTGGCTAGAATGGAGTGCAGTTTCTTATCCTGCCCCAATTGTGATGACTGGTGTTTTGGAGAATCTTTTCTCAAGTCTTTTTTTCAGTGCCTGTGGGAGGGTGGGGTCAGAGACAAAAATGGGTTGAGCAAGGGACCTTTGTACAGTCGGCTACTTTCTATGCAAATGCATGCGCACACACCTCTTTACTCTCCACCCAGGCAAGCAAGAACAGCATCCAAGGACACATTTCAGCCAGGTTGCAATTCCAGGTTGGTGAGGTGTGAGTTCCAAGAACCAAACAGAGAGGCCTTGAGGGCTGCATTTGGCCCTTGGGCCCGAGGTTCCCCACCCGCAATCTAGGGTTACTTCTACACTGGGCACTCAACACAGAATTGCCAGGCTCCCTTTTTTCTGCACGACATCACGAGCAAATCATCCCCCTCACCTGTTCAGTGATTTAAATGTATAGTGCATTCAACACAGAATTGCCAGGCTCCCTTTTTTCTGCACGACATCACGAGCAAATCATCCCCCTCACCTGTTCAGTGATTTAAATGTATAGTGCAGCTGGGGGGAATCATTAGTTGGATGCCATTGTTAGCAGTGGTGTTTTGGTTTGTTTGTGGGGGGATTTTAAGGGGGGGAAAGGTGCTGGTAGTGCGTACCCTCGAGAACCCCCAGAAAAAAGGACTGGTTGTTGGTACCAGAGAACGCTGGTACACAACATAACATAAATGAAACTGCAAATATAGGTGCTGCTGAATGTGAATTAGCAATAGCTGTTGGCTTGTCCGCCCAGTAAAATTAATCAGGGGAAGGCTGTTATATGAATTAAAGAAATATGGAACTAGAGTAGCTATTCCGCTCACAGTTTAAAGGAGAGCAGCAATAACAGGGACACTGTTCAATGTCCACACCTGTAAGCACCTACGGAAACTTGGGTGCAGCTGAGTCACTCTTCTGCCACAGGTTCCAAGGTCCAATTCACACATCATGCATGTTCATGAGTCGCCAGCAGTAAGCATGAGTGGAGTCATCACAAATTCCTCCCCCACCATCAGAATGTTTGTAAGTGTTGCTGCCCCATCAACTTAGCACTATGTTCAGATGATGCACAAGCAAAGCGGACCCATACAATCAGAAACAGAGCATGTGGTACAACCCTACTTTAGAATGCAGGTGGAGCAAGTCACATGTTTGAGTGCTCCCAACCCTCCTCATTTAAATGCAGCTTTCAACAGGGAAGGAAAGTTCCTGGGACATTACACTAATTCTCCACCGACCACTCAAATGTCCCAGCCATCGATTTCTTTTGAGGTTGGGTGCAGAGAACCACAAACCTTTCTGCAGCAAAAGTCTTAGAATCATAGAATTCTAGACTTGGAAGGGGACCTGAGGAGTCATCTAGTCCAACCCCCTGCAATGCAGGAATCTCAGCTAAAGCATCCATGACAGATGGCCATCCAACCTCTGCTTAAAAACCTCCAAGGAGAGTCCACAACCTCCCAAGGGAGACTATTCCACTGTCAAACAGCTCTTACTGTCAGAAAGTTCTTCCTGATGTTTAGTGAATCTCCTTTCTTGTAACTTGAAGCCATTGGTTTGAGTCCTACCCTCCAGAGCAGGAGAAAACAAGCTTGCTCCATCTTCCATGTGACAGCCCTTGAGACATTGGGAAATGGCCATCTTAATTCCTCTGTCTCCCCCCTTTTCCAGGGAAAACATACGCAGCTCCTTCAATTTTTCCTCATAAGGCTTGGTTTCCAGATTTTTTTTGGTCATCTTACACACTTTCCAGTTTGCAAACAACCTTCCTAAACTGCAGCTCAGTGACAAATCATCTGCTTTGCATGGAGAAGATCCAAGGTTCAATCCCTGGCATCTCCAGGTAGGGCTGGGAGAAACCTCTTGTCTGAAATCCTGGAAAGCCAATGCCAGTCAATATAGAGCAGGGGTCCCCAAACTAAGGCTTGGGGGCCGGATGCGGCCCAATCGCTTTCTAAATCGGCCCGCGGACAGTCCGGGAATCAGCATGTTTTTACATGAGTAGAATGTGTGCTTTTATTTAAAATGCATCTCTGGGTTATTTGTGGGGCATAGGAATTTGTTCATATTTTTTTTCAAAATATAGTCCTGCCCCCCACAAGGTCTGAGGGACAGTGAACCGGCCCCCTGCTGAAAAAGTTTGCTGACCCTGATATAGAGGGACACAGAGGGGCCAATGGTCTGACTTGATATAACGCCTTTGTTCCAGCTCAATGGATCATGGGGAGAAGAGGTGAGGTATTAAAATTTGGACCTGCTACCAATTTCTTGCTAGCTCTTACTCCAGAATAATTGCCACAGGCAGCATTAAGAAGCTATTTAAAAAAGTAATGCCAGCATTCCCACCCCCCAAAAAGTTGGCAGCTGTTTGGGTGTTCTTTCCAAAACACCTTCATACACACACACCCCACTGCCAAGGCAACTTGGCAGACCTCACCCTAGCCAACCAGACACTGCCTTAGCTGCTGCAACAAGAGGAGCTAACCATCCTGGGTTGGGACAGGGGTTCAGCCGCCCTCTCTGCTGTGACACCCATGCATGCCCTCAGGCCAAGGCTGCCGTCTCTGTCTATGCTGCAAGGCAGGGCAGAAATGCAAACTGAATGCAAAAATCTGAAGCCAGGGTATGAGGTGAGGGCTTCCCTTGCCTGCTTTGGCTATTTCTCGCCAAGCCTACCCAAGAGAATTTCTCTCACCACCACCACAACCCAAAGTGTTAATATGACAGCTCTGATCCTAGGGAGAGAGAACATAGCATGCTGAAAGAGGCAAAGCCAGCCCCGCTGCCTTGTTTTTGCAGCCCCCAGCCAGAGAAAAGACCAAGATGTTCCAGGAGCTGCTGAGTCAACAAAGTCCCTTCCCAAGGCATCTGCACTTGTCCAAGGCCATCCCTGTGTAGGAGAGGAGGGTGGTCCTGGCTCCCTGCCTCAGTTGGCAGCCTGCTTTATAAAGGTTCCTTGGTTCCCGTTACCCAGTTGAGCACTCAGAAGCCCATTCATATCGCTCCAAATCAAGGGCATGGGGAACTTTTTTTCGGTCTGTGGCAACATGCCCTTCTAGGCAACCTTTCAGGAGCCATATGTCAGTTGTGGGGGGGGGGGGCAGATGCAAAGCCAGGCAGAACAACTCATGTAGATTTGTGGTACGGAAACACCCCCAGGGTATTTACCTATTTATTAGCCAGTGGTATGGTGGTTACAGGCCCATACTGGGAACTGGGAGACCAGGGTTCAAATCACCATTCAGCCATGCTGAAGCTCACTGGGTAACCTCTTGTCAGTTACTGTCTCTCAGCCTAACCTACTCCCCAGGGTTGTGAAGAATCACGTATGCCACCTTGAGTTCATTGGAGGAAAAGTGGGATATAAATTCATTATATATATGTATCGTTGTAAAAAATTTACCCTGTTAATGCAGATGCATCACTTAGGGTAGCTTGTGACAGTTGAACCCCCAGTATCGTTATAAAAGCAAACACATACACACACACACACACTTTTTTTTTTTTAACACCATACAATACAGAACACGAGTAGGCAAAACTGATTAAAAACAAAACTCTAAGATAAAATGATGGGGATAATGCCCGGCAGGGCAAAATCTACTACTAATACTGCCTTCACTAGGCTTTGGAAGGCAGTTAAAGAGGAAGCCATCCAAACTCAAAAGGGAAATATATCCTACCTTGAGTTTGACTGCTGAGAAAGTCTTATCTGTCATTACAGCCGGCCATATCAAGGGCCCTTCCATTATATCTGACTCCCAGCTCCCATCCAGCATGGTTACTGGTGCCTGCAAAGGAGGGATGCTAAGAAGTGGAGCAAGGCTCCTCTGCAAGAATCAGTACAGTGGTACCTCAGGTTACAGACTCCACTAACCCAGAAATAACGTTTCAGGTGAAGAACTTTGCTTCAGGATAAGAACAGAAATCGTGTTCTGGCGGCGCAGCGGCAGCGGGAGGCCCCATTAGCTAAAGTGGTGCTTCAGGTTAAGAACAGTTTCAGGTTAAGAACGGACCTCCGGATCAAATTAAGTTCTTAACCCGAGGTACCGCTGTATTGGGACCTGTGCTTTTCAGCATATACGTTACTGTCCTGGTGTTGAGCTCCAAAAGGATCTCTCCAGACTAGGTAAATGGGCATTAAGAGGCAAATGCAATGCAATATAAGGAAGAAGAGTTTGGATTTTATATCCTGCTTTATCACTACCCGAAGGAAGTCTCAAAGCGGCTAATGTTCTCCTCTTCCCTTCATCCCCCACAACAAACACTCTGTGAGGTGAGTGGGGCTGAGAGGCTTCCAAGAAGTGTGACTAGCCCAAGGTCACCCAGCAGCTGCATGTGGAGGAGCGGGGAAGCGAACCCGGTTCACCAGATTACGAGTCCACCGCTCTTAACCACTACACCACACTGGCGTGGAGCAATGCATGCTGGGGGGAAATACACCCCAGTTTCACACATACACTGATAGGGTCTGCAAAGGGCAGTGTGACTCACCAGGAAATATATTAGGACTAGGGCGTCACGGCGTGTGGCTTGGTAGAAATGCTGGCCCTGTGTATAACCATTGCCGAAAAGACAGTTTCCATGTAAGGGATTGTTAGGATTGAAAAGGAACACTGCTAATATTGTAACACCATTATACAAATCTATGGTGCAACCACACTTTGAATCCTGTGTACAGCTGTGGTCACTGAATCTCAAGGAGGACATTGTAAGGCTGGGGAAACATTCAGGAAAGGGCAGCCAAGATAATCACTGGGCGAGAGGAACTCCCGATCGAGGAACAGTTGGGGCTTTTTTCTGTATAAAAAGGTAGCAAGGAGACAAGACAGAGGTACATAAAACTGGATAAAGTTACATCCCCCCCCTTTTTCATTGTATTAAAGCCTGCAGTAATCCAATGAAGTTAAATAATGGAAAATCCAGGGCAAACAAAAGGAAATACTTCACACAACACAGAATTATAAACTGGAAATTTGCTGCTACAGAATGGTAGGTGATTGCCATCAACTTAAGATGGCTTTAGCAAAGGATTGGGGGTGCGGGGTTACACAAACCCATGGAGGAGGATAATGGCTACTATTCCTGATGGTTGTGAACCAATTTCAGTACTGGAGGCAGTATACCATATTTACTCGAATGTAACGCGCACCTTTTTTGGCCAAATTATGTCGTGAAAATTAGGGTGTGCATTAGATTTGAGGAGGCGTTTACATTCGCCAGCAAACACTTTTTTTGTTTCAAGGCTTTGAAAACTGAGGTGTGCACTAGATTCAATGGCACATTAGATTCATGTAAATACAGTACAGTGGACCCTCCGGATACGAACTGAATTCATTCCAGGGGTCCGTTCACACCCTGAAAATAACGTAAATAGAGGTAAAGGACCCCTGACAGTTAGGTCCAGTCGCAGACGACTCTGGAGTTGCGGTGCTCATCTCGCTTTACAGGCCGAGGGAGTCAGCATTTGTCCGCAGACAGTTTTTCCTTGTCATGTGGCCAGCATGACTAAGCCACTTCTGGCACAACGGAACACCGAAACCAGAGCAGCACACGGAAACACCGGTTATGCTCCCACCGGAGAGGTACCTATTTATCTACTTGCAGTTTTTTGGGCGTGCTTTCAAACTGCTAGGTGGGCAGGAGCAGGGACCGAGCAACGGGAGCTCACCCCATTGCGGGGATTCGAACCGCTGACCTTCTGATCAGCAAGCCCAAGAGGCTCAGTGGTTTAGACCACAGTGCCACCCGCGTCCCCTGGTAAATATGGTATATGCCTCTAAATGCCAGTTGCAGGGAATCACAAGCTGCTGTTTCCCTCAGCTCTGGCTTGCAGGCTTCCCATTGGGGCATCTGGTTGGCCATTGTGAGAACAGGTGGATGAACTAAGTGGGCCTTTGACCTGATCCATCAGGGCTATTTTTATGTTCTTAACCCAAGATACAGACAGTGATGGCTTCACCACCAGCTAAATATATACTTTCTCCATCCTCCTTCCAGAAAAGCGTAAGGCATCTCCACAGCCCCCAAGAGTGGCTGGGGCAACCCAGTCAGTTGGGCGGGGTATGATGATGATGATGATGTCCTTGGGGTGCATCCCAGGGCCAAACAGAAAGGTTTGGAATGCCACAATTGGCCCCTGGAACTGAGGTTCCCCAACCTTGATCACACCTGATGAAGAGTTCTGGAGAACTCAAGGTATTCATTCCCCCAGCCATGTGGATTTTTGGTTTGTTTGTTTCATACAATTACAT
Source organism: Lacerta viridis (assembly GCA_900245905.1). NCBI lineage: Eukaryota > Metazoa > Chordata > Lepidosauria > Squamata > Lacertidae > Lacerta > Lacerta viridis. The sequence goes on along the minus strand of OFHU01002992.1, from coordinate 29,160 downwards.
GATTACTTGATTGTAAAATAAATAAATAAGTTTTTTAAAAAACAAATAAATAAAAAATAAAAAATAAAAAAATCGATCCCCATCGCGGGGATTCGAACCGCCGACCTTCTGATCAGCAAGCCCTAGGCTCTGTGGTTTAGACCACAGCACCACCCCTATATATATCTATATTAATATTCTCTCTCCAAGAGGTAACAGCACTTTTTTCTGTTAACTACATAGAATTGCCTTCAAGTGACCTTGTGTCCAAGAAGAGGACAACTTTAAAAACAACAAAATAGTTCTTTTTTTCACATGGTCTAAGTGGCTTATTAGCTGCCCATTCCTGATTCCCACAAAAGTTCAAAACAAAGCACACTCTCCACTATAACCTGTGGAGAGACTTACTGGACTGAATTCTTTAAGAAATGAATAGACATATCTGATACCTTTCAAGACTGTTAAAATAGTCTATGCATCCCCATTTAGGGATCAGCCATAATATGATTGCTGTTGTCTATGTTTGTCTGTTGCATGTATTTCAGAAATAACAAGAACACACTTTTAAAAGTGCAGAGGCTTGATAAGAAGCTGATGCTTCTATGACCTAACTATCCCATAGCCAATATACCTCAATGATTGAGGAGCTGTCTCATGTGCAATGCAGAAGAACGATCTACAGTCAGAGCCTGTTTGTTAGGTCTATGGTATTAAACCTGGGGTGACCCCAAAACACACTTAAAAATAAGTAAGTGGAGGGGTGCACCCTAAGCTTTGAACAACATCCTATCCTACAATGATACAACCAAGAATGTATCCTGCAGGACAGTTGTCTTCAACCTTTTCAGACCCAGGAACCATTAGGGATAAGGAGCAGAGACCCAGAATCCCATTGTGGTCCTCCACAACTCGCTATCTGGCTCTCAGAACTTTCCCTAGGTCACATGCCTCACCTGCACCCCCTTTTTTCAGTGTTTTTGCCTGGCTGGAATATGTCCTTGAATTCTTATCATGCCTCTTCCTTGTCTGGATGAAGGATGGAGAAGGATATGTAAGTGAGTGTAGAATTTTGGCTACTGTGCATTAAATGATTTACATTAGTTGCTCCGCCCACTTTTGCCTCTGACTCCACCCACCACTGACCTCTGGAAGCTTTCCCAGATGGGAATGCAGTGCCCAGGCTGGAAAAGGTTCCCTACCCCAGAAAGAAAACTTAGTGTTGACCTAGAGACAACACTGGGACATCTAAGAGGAAACACTCAGTCCTAGCTCTGCAAGTGTATGGTTTTTGCCCAAAACATAGTGTGGGGTTTATACTCCCAGTGCCTTATACATTTCTAAATACAATATGTACACTATGATTGGCATAGGGCAGTATTCTTGACAGTGCCTTGCATGACAATGCAGAGAGTTAAGCTTGGTGTAATTTTGGAATGTTTCATAAAAAATACTTTCCTTGGTGCAGTGGGCATGTAATCCAGTAAGTATCTTCTTTCAGAGTGACTAGAACTGTGATTTCTGTGGAGTTCCATCGTACCTAACAGAGCTTGCATGCCATGCTCTTGAAAATGGAGCTCCTTGTGTTTTCAGCTATCCTAAATACTTAGATTGGGCTAAAAATCCCCCCCACCCCCGTTCATGCTGATGGGGCGGCTCTACAATGCTGGAATCAGGGACCCGGCTGTAGAAATAGCAACAGGTCTCCGACAACAGACCACAGCACAACTGGCTGTTGTACCAAAATTCTCATCCTCTCTGACCATGGGCCATTCTGGTTAGAGTGTCACACCAGGTCCAAATGCCCACTCAGCCTTGAAGTTCACTGGGTGGCCTTGAGCCAATCGCCACCTCTCAGTCTATCCTACTTCTTCGCAAGGCCATTGCAATGATACCTTCCATTTCAGGCACTAGGCATGCTCTGAAGAAATATGGGTTATATTTTGCAATAAAAGTTCTAACAAAGGTGGCCAAGAGATTTAGGGTTGCAGCCTGAAGCACACCTGCTAGGAATTCCCATTGAACTTAGAGGGGCTTACTTGTGAGTAAACATGCTGAGGTTGAGCTATACCCAAGGCAACTTACTAAGCTCCAGGGGGGCTTACTCCCCCAGTAAGCATGTGGAAGTATTTGCTCTGTATGATGAAGAAGGACCCCCCCCCCCGTGAAATTGGAACCTCCCCTCCAACAGGGACTTCACTGAGCTGCCTTATTTTGATTATGCATTTTGTGTTTTTATATTGTGATTTTATCTTGTGAAGCGCAGGTATAAGGCGGTATATATACTTAATAAATAATAATAACAACTCAAGTCCAACCTACACAAGCTGCAATATGTGGTTAATATCATCAACCTACCTGAGAGGGCTACTGTGAGAACAACTGGAGAAAATCACTTTGAGCGCTCAAGAACTGCACTACAAATATCAGGGAGGGGGAAATTTCAGGACCCGAGGGCCAGGTGTGGCCCTCGGGTCTCTTCCCAGGCCACTCCTTCTCTGCAAGCCACACCCCCTCTTCCCAGACCACACCCCTTTCCACTCCCACTTTGTGTCCTCCTTGAGTGCTTCTGCCTGACTGAAGAATCGAGGGTTGTGTGTATATGCAGACACACCTGAACTACATGACTTCAAGGCTCACCCCATTCCTGTAACTGCAGTCTGTTCCCACTGTTTTTAATACTGAATTTTAAAATTATTCTAACCTGCCCTGGGACCTGCTGCTGAAGCGTGGGTCATCACAATAAAAATTGTAGACTGAACTTGATCTTGGTTTTGGTGTACTATAGCCTACTGGACAAGCCATTGTTCCATTTACTTTTGGGTTCTGGTTGTGCCCGCCATTGTCATGCAACCCTTGGAACATTGCCTAGGAGAGGAATGCAGACCTCAGGCTGATAGAAGTTTCCCTACCTGCTGATGAATATCATGGTATTACATCTCATTGGGAGAGGTTGAAAGCAAGAAAACTGGAATCTTCATTTACTACCTTGCAGATCCGCCGAGTTGAAGGAAATCTATTTCCAAATCCATTCCCAAAGTAGGCATCTGATTTATCCAGGTTCCTCTATGCCAGAGCTTTCCAAACTGTGTATCCCGACACATTCATGTGTCAGGCTGCAGTGTGTAGGTGTGTCACGCAAACATTCCCCACGCTCCCTTCCAGGGCTGGAAAGGAGTTAGTTTAACCTCTGGCTTGCTAGTAAAACTGAATTACTGTGTCGCGAAATGATGCATGTCTTAAAAAGTGCGCCACCAACATGAAAAGTTTGGAAAGCTCTGCTCTACACCAGGTGTCGGCAAGGTTTACCTGGCCTGGGATGGTTCACTCCAGCGGAGATCCCTCCATGGGCCGGATTGCGCGCACGCATGAGCATGCCTGCCTGAAATTTCTGGCATCTGTGTCTGCGCAGACATGATTTTCGGCACCGTGGAAGCGAGTTCCCGTGCTGCGCTGTGCCAGTTTAGCACAGCGTGCAGGGACTCACCGAACAGGCAGCTTGGTTCGGGGGCGACTTGTGGGCCGGTTAAATGACCCCCATGGGCCGCTTGTGGCCCATGGGCCTTAGGTTGCCTACCCCTCCTCTACACCTTCCCCAACCACCACCTGGCCACACATCATCCAAGCCTAGCCTGCTTATCAAAGTCCACCATACACGTATGTTCCAATTTCCAGATGTCAATGCTAAATACATTTCACACATTATACGCACCCACGCAAAGGGCACAGAAAGTCACTCTGCCTCCATAGGCAATTCATGTATCGAATAGTGCAGGAGTAGCTAGTGGCGTACTGGTGCCTGCCAGATGTTTTCAGACTTCCAGCTCCAATCAGGCCCAGTCAAGCACAGCCAATGGTCAAGGGTGAGTTGCACTTCAGCAACATCTGGCGGGCACCACATTGGCTACCTCTGGGATAGTGGTTAAGAGCACTGGATCAGAGCTAGGGAGACCTGGGTTCAAATCCTCACGCAACAAAACTCACCTAGTCACTATGCAAGGTTGGTGGGAAGCCATAAAATTCAAGAAGCCAATGTAACAATATCTCTCACCCAGCCTTTTTCTCCTCGTGCAGAAAAAGGTTTGTCTGGAGTTTATGCCACAGATAGAGCAATGCTATACATGTCTACAACAAATTGTTTTATGCTCAGTAGGGCTTACTCTCAGGTAAGCATGCAAAGGATTGTAACCTCAGTCAACCATCAACAAGGAAGGATGCAACTTGGACTTGTGGTATATTTGATTCATTCTGGCTCAGCTGAATACAGGAAAAAGTTGTGTCCCCTGCAACCAAGATTTCAGAATGCTCAGGGTTGCTTCTTATACTGTACATGTGGGGAAACCTGGGGCACTGCAGATGTTGCTGAGCCACAGCTCCCATAATCCTTTACTACTAGCCATGCTGGATGGCACTGGTGGGAGTTGGACTTCAGTGACATCTGAAGGGCTACAGGTTGCCTCCTGCCCCCCCCCACCTTAAACCAAACAGAACACTGTCCCCTTCCAGAAGACAACTCCCCACCCCAGTTCACACAAATTCCCTAACTGTGCTGAACACACTTAAGTTCTACTAAGAGAGTCCTGGGGTGCCTGTCACTCTCCTACTCCACCAAATCTGGAAGCGTTGAGCCCATTAAGCTCAGATGCTTAAGATTACTCAAGCACTAAGAACTTGAAGCACTCTCCACATGTTCAGAAGCTCCTAACACAGGTCACATCACAAGGCCAAGCATACAGAAAGCAGTTTCACCAGGCCTGACCACTCACTCAGGAGTTAAGCCTCTGGGGCACTCCTTTTGGAAAGAATGCTGAAGAGTTAGCCAGACAATTGGAGGGGGGTGGGTTCCTTGCGTGTGGGTATTAGTATTATTCATTTATTACCTGCCCTTCACCCTGGGGTCCCAGAGCAGGTTATAACACTAAAACAAAATGACAACAACAGTTTACAACAACTTACAATAATAAAAATGTAGGTCCTAAAGTATTTTAAGATTCATTTCCCCACTTCAGAGGATCTGGGTGAGGTTCAGCTTTTTACCACCATAGGTCTACAGAAGAGAAAGGTATGCCTACATGGCAGCAAAGGCATGGGGGGGGGGGCGAGAGAGAGAGAGAGAGAGCCATAGACAACAGGAGGAAAAGTTATCATTTCAGACAGGTAGTTTGGGGGTGTGGATTATTTGACGTTAAGGCCTCCTTCGACGCCCCAAAATCAAGTCTCGCTCGCTGCTCAAACCAGGCAAAGATACAATACAGTCCCTGAGCATAGACAGAGGATATTTTCCCCAACCGCAATTAAACTTCCCCCCGCCGCGCGCACACCAAAGCCACTCCTCTTTCTCCCCCACGAAATAAAGTGGGAAGAAGAAAGTAATCCTGGCGCTACACTGTGCGACTGTGAGCCTCGGCACCTAATTGCAAGGGGGCTTAGAGAGTGAAAGAAGATGGACGACAGGTGGAAAGGTGTGTCCCCCCCACACACACACACAAAAAAAGTGTCCTGACAGCTGTGAACCCCTGCACCTATTCGCAAGCAGGCTTCGCGCAGAGGGTTAATGGGAATAGGAAGACGTGGAGAGGGTAGTGGAACGGACGTGAAAAACCGAATCCCCCTCCCCTCCGCCCGGCGCTCCCTTCCTACTTGCTCGCTCACCGCGGTACTGGAGCGCTCCAGCCAGGCGGACGGTGACCGTGCCAGTCAGAGGCTCGCCGGGGCTGTAGACGACGCGGCTGTCGCCCAGGCGGATCTCGAAGAGCTGGATCTTCCCCATAGCCGAGCCGAGGCTGGAAGGGGTCGGACGATGGAGGCCTTGCGCTCTTGCTGTCGCTACGGGCTCCTCTCTTTTTTTTCTGCTTCGGGACGACGGTCGGCGGTGGCTGATGCCTGCTGCGCTTTTACGCTCCGCTCTGCTCTCTCCGCCTCTCCGGGCAAAACTGCGGAAGGCGCAGCTCGTCTCTCGTTCGCTCTCTACCTGCTTGCTCAGGGGACGGCCTGCGCATGGCCGGCCCCTTAAAGGGCCATCCCGTGGCCCCGCCTCCTCCTCTCCTGCCTTCTTTAATCATGGTGTTCAGCTTCAGAGGCAGCCAGTCAAGGAAACACTAACCCCCCGCCGCCGCTATTTACGCGTTTGGATTTTATCCCCGCGAGATGTGATGATGGGTTTATCTTGGAAGTTGGGTCTATGTTTGGGTCTCTGTGTGTTTAACACACGAGGATCAGCCGCATTCATATGACGCTGTGCAGGTTTATCTTCCAGACACAAGAGCTGAGAATAGAGCCTCCTGAATCGGGGGCAGTCTACCCCCAGCCGCAAGCAGCAGCGCCGTCAGGTCAGGGCTTTGGGGGCAGAAGCCCAGGGCCATTCTCACTCAAGTCCAAAAAAGTGCAAAAAAATCGCTGCTGAATCTCTCAATCATCACCCCTGCACAGCTTCAGAAAACCACAGAATTAACAAGTTAACAGAAGTAAAGTCTGCCATCCTATCTCACTCAGTCTTTTGTGACCCCCAAAAAGCTTCTGCGGGGGGGGGGCTTTTTCAGTCCGAGGGCCAAATTCACTTGTGAACTACCTTCCAGGGGCCATATGCCCATGGGCAGGGTCAAGGGCAAAAGTGGGCAGGACAATAGATGTGCCTCTTCCCTTTCTACAGTAGACTACATCCCAGCCATTCAGAGTTGGAAGTTTCTCTATACTATAAACTTGTTGTTGTTGTTTAGTCGTTTCCAACTCTTCACTGCGAGAAGCAAAACTACAGGGAACCAGGCAGAGGGCCTTCTCGGTAGTGGCGCCCGCCCTGTGGAACGCCCTCCCATCAGAAGTCAAGGGAATAAACAACTACCTGACATTCAGAAAATACCTGAAGGCAGCCCTGTTTAGGGAAGTTTTTAAACTGTGATATTTTAATGTATTTTAATGTTTGGTGGAAGCCGCCCAGAGTGGCTGGGGAGACCCAGCCAGATGGGCGGGGTACAAATAATAAATTATTATTATTATTATTATTATTATTATTATTATTATTTTATTATTATTATTCGTGACCCCATGGACCAGAGCACGCCAGGCACTCCTGTCTTCCACTGCTTCCCGCAGTTTGGTCACTCATTAGTAGCTTCGAGAACACTGTCCAACCATCTCGTCCTCTGTCTCCCCTTCTCCTTGTGCCCTCCATCTTTCCCAACATCAGGGTCTTTTCCAGGGAGTCTTCTCTTCTCATGAGGTGGCCAAAGTACTGGAGCCTCAGGTTCAGGATCTGTCCTTCCAGTGAGCACTCAGGGCTGATTTCCTTCAGAATAGATAGGTCTGATCTTCTTGCAGTCCAAGGGACTCCTCCAGCACCACAATTCAAATAGTGCTTCTTAAAGGGAGCAGTGCCCCACACTGGTGTGGAAGGAGAGGATGCTAAGTGTGGCAGGTAGATTCAGGGACAATCAAAGAAACATTAAAGATTTCCCTGTAGTATGGATACACAACCAGAAGCAGTACCCATGCCTCTCTTCAAGAGTATTGGCTATTCTTCTGTAGTTCTCCATGATGAATTGTTTGGAACAGGCATTTTCAATTCTCACAAATATTACAGATCAGAAAACAGAAGGGTTTATTTGTGTTGATGAGGAGATGAGAGTTTGTTTGTCTTAAGTTAGACCTAATATAAATGAGATAACCCAGCAAAAGCAAGTTCACGCCTCTCATTGAATGCATACTTTTTACACATTAAAGTGGCTCGTTTGTAATTATATTTTGGGAATGATTCATGCTCTTATGCAGCTGCATTGTTTTATACTTTCTGGGTGTCCCATGGGAAGGAACAAGGAATATTTCTTTTTGTGAGTTATTGTAGGATCCAAGTGGGATTTTGGGTCTTACACTTTCTGTGCGCAAAACAAAGGAACCCATAAAAGTTACTTTATACCAGGGATCAGCAAACCTTTTCAGCAGGGGGCTGGTCTACTGTCCCTCAGACCTTGTGGGGGGGGCGGACTATATTTTGGAAAAAAATGAACGAATTCCTATGCCCCACAAATAACCCAGAGATGCATTTTAAATAAAAGGACACATTCTACTCATGCAAAAACATGCTGATTCCCAGACAGTCCACAGACCGCATTTAGAAGGCAATTGGGCCACATCTGGGCCCCGGTCCTTAGTTTGGGGACCCCTGATTTATACTGAGTCCTGGTCCAGATAGCCGAGTATTGTCTTGCTGGCTGGCAGAAGTGTTGTTCCCAGCCCCTCCTGGAGAGTGACCCTGGGGTCGTCTGAATGCAGAGCATTTGCTCCACACATTGAACTATGCAGTTCCCTATGGGGTCTGTCATGTGTGTGCCTAAAACATATCAGATATCAAATAACACATTAAAAAACCACATATATTTGCATCTGTTGTTGCTGCTGCTATGCTTCCATCTCATCCTTCTGCAAAATAGCTCAGGATTAGGGTATAGGGTCATTGTTGTCCACCCGCCCATAGCCAGCTGCATTTTATCGTCACAGCAACCCTGCTAGGTAGGTTAGGCTTACATAACAGGTCCCAAAGCCACCTAGCAAGCTTAATTGCTGCTGTGAGTGGGCATTTGAACCAGCATATCCCCAGCCTAGGGGATGCGGGTGGCGCTGTGGTGTAAACCACTGAGGCCTGGGCTTGCCGATCGGAAGGTCGGTGGTTTGAATCCCCACAATGGGGTGAGCTCCTGTTGCTCGGTCCCAGCTCCTGCCAACCTAGCACTTCGAAAGCACGTCAAGTGCAAGTAGATAAATAGGTACCACCAGGGGCGTCGTAGGGTGGGGGCGGTGGGGGCGGGCCGCCCCTCGTGCCGCCCCTAGGCGGGTGTGTGCGGTGCTGCTGCTCCCGGGGTGACGGAGGGAGCGGCGGCGCGTCCCACCACTCCCATGCGCCGCCGCTCCCTCCGTCACCCCGGGAGCAGCAGCGCTGCACGGACGAGGCTGCGGTGCTGCTGCTCCCGGGGTGACGGAGGGAGCGGCGGCGCGGGGTCCCACCCCAAGCCCCGGCGCCGCCTGCTCCCTCCGTCACCCCGCATGCCCGCCCCCGGACCCTTGGCCCCGCCCGGGCAGCCAAGGGGCTAGGAACGCCCCTGGACCGCTCAGGCGGGAAGGTAAACGGGCTCCATGAGCTGCTCTGGTTCGCCCGAAGGGGCGTAGTCATGCTGGCACATGACCCGGAAGCTGTAGCCGGCTCCCTCGGCCAGTAACGCATGAGCACCGCAACCCCAGAGTCGGACATGACTGGACCTAATGGCCAGGGGTCCCTTTACCTTTACCTTTATAGCACTCACAAAGAGGAGTGCTTGGACGCAACCAGACCAAGCAGCCATGCTTCTTATGTGCAAAGTGCAGAGTACTGCAGGGAAGGGGGGCTTTTGAGTATACAGCTGTACATGTGGACATTTCCATGAAACCTGGAACCATGCGCGTTGAGGACTGTGGCCGTGGACACCAGGGAGCAGGGAAACACACCAATTGTGATGCCAGAGCTGTGGTTATAGGGGTGCACTTTTTCCTCCCTGTTCCCATGTTGCTCTGCACAGGAGCTCTTGATGCAGGAGTGGGGAACCTTTCTCAGCCTGAGGGCCACATTCCCTTCTGGGCAGCCGACTGGGGACCATATGCTAATAATGGGCAGAGCCAGGGGCAAAGGTGGGGTGGAGCAACAAATGTAGATTTCACCTGGAAGGGACTGATAAAATGTCCCCCCACCCCTAGAGTAAGCCATGATGGCTAACAAGCCATTGGTAACCCTATTAAAGAGAAAAGCTAGCCTGCACATTATCCCAGAGCTGTCTCCTCTGTCACGGTTAACGACAGGCTCCTGAGCTCAGAGCAATGATTCATGTTCCAGGAACTTGGTGGCTGGTGGTTATCGGCAACAAGAGTGTTTAGCCACATGAAATGCAGCCAAGCGTATGCGTTCTTGTTCTCTCTCTCTCTCTCTCTCTCTCTCTCTCTCTCTCTCTTTCTCTCTTCATTTACGGTACTGCAGTGACAAGATGCAAGTCAATGAGTGGGTGAAATAACACCCCCCCTCCTGTGGATAAGTTACTTAATTTTGACAGAAACAAGTGGTCCCCTGAGTAGAACCAAATGGTGAAAATGTTCCAGGAGGCCTATAAATGCCATCTTAATAGTCAAGAGCTGCAAGAATGAGCTCATATACGTTTACCTGTTTTGAATCCTTAGTTTTAGTTAAGCGGGAGAAGAGCCAGCAGTTACTCCCTTACCTGGGAGATGGATGAGAGTTCGGAATGGGCCTCTAAGCCAGGGGTGGGCTAATTATGCCAGCCTTTGTGTATAAGTAATGATTAACTTAACAGCACCTTAAGTGTGCATGCACACGAAAGCTTATACCCAGAACAAACTTGGTTGGCCTCTAAGGTGCTACTGGACAATTTTTAAATTTATTTCAGCTGCATCAGACCAACATGGCTACCTACCTGAATCTTTAACAGCACCTAGCGGGACAGATGGTGACAGCAGTCACGAAATTAGAAGACGCCTGCTTCTTGGGAGAAAAGCAATGACAAACCTAGACAGCATCTTAAAAAGCAGAGACATCACCTTGCCGACAAAGGTCTGTATAGTTAAAGCTATGGTTTTCCCAGTAGTAATGTACGGAAGTGAGAGCTGGACCATAAAGAAGGCTGATCGCCAAAGAATTGATGCTTTTGAATTATGGTGCTGGAGGAGACTCTTGAGAGTCCCATGGACTGCAAGAAGATCAAACCTATCCATTCTTAAAGAAATCAGCCCTGAGTGCTCACTGGAAGGACAGATCCTGAAGTTGAGGCTCCAGTACTTTGGCCACCTCATGAGAAGAGAAGACTCCCTGGAAAAGACCCTGATGTTGGGAAAGATGGAGGGCACAAGGAGAAGGGGACGACAGAGGATGAGATGGTTGGACAGTGTTCTCGAAGCTACTAACATGAGTTTGGCCAAACTGCGAGAGGCAGTGAAGGATAGGCGTGCCTGGCGTGCTCTGGTCCATGGGGTCACGAAGAGTCAGACACAACTGAACGACTGAACAACAACAACAACAACAACAACAACAAAGTGGGACAAGTCATGTCGACAGCTTGGTGCTTGGGCGTCCCTCTGAAGTCTGTAAAGGGCTGTGTTGCAAGTTTACACCTTTCATTAATAAAGCACTAGAACTGGCCATTCTGGTGGTTTTTACATCCTCCTTTTGTTTCTTTGCACCAAACCACTCACATAGGCCCCCCTTCGGGCCTGTGGGCCAGGACATCCTCTCTCACTTCCCACCCTTTGACCTTTTCATAGCTCTCCCAAGTGGAATCCAGCTGAAGCAAAGATGGAAAAGAGATCACCTAGGCACATGGTAGACAGAATCAGAGAGCTGGAAGGAATCCAGAGGTCATCTAGCACACCCCCTAGCCAATGTAGGAATTCCACTACCCCAGCACCCCTAAGTTTTTGTTTATATAGTCTGTAGCTTATTTAAATGTTTATAATCTTGCCTTTATAATCTCCAGGCAGGTTACAAAATAGAATAAAAACCGATACATAAATACCTGTAAAATTAATTTTAAAAAAAAACACATATAAAAATGACCAGTAGATAACCAGTTGGTTAAAAAGAGAAATTCATATAGCAAAGGCAGGTCTAAACAATAGTTTTCAGAGGACGTCTGAAAAAAAACACAGGGACGGTTCCTGCCCAAACCTCTAGTGGGGAGGGTGTTCCACAGGGCACCTAATAAAGGTCAACCAAACCCTGAGGAGTGTGGAGAACCCAATGTGCCCCGTCAGAGAATTAGGGTGGAATATAAGGGATCAGATAGTTCTAATGTACTTTGGATCCAAGGTGCTTAGGGCTTTTGGAATTAACACAAAATCCTTGAACCTGGCCTGGAAACAAACTGGTAATGTAGTGGTGTGTGTGTGTGTGTTAACAGCCTACTGTTGACTGCCCTTTCCACTGCAAACTTGGGGTTGTCTCCAACTAAGTTCTACTCAGAGTAGACCCTGATCAGTTGGCCATGTCCATTATTTATCAATGGCTCTCCTCGGCATAGAACATGCTGTATATACAACCCGTTGCCTTTTGCACACTTACAGAGGTGTGCAAAACATTTGTTTGTTTGTTTGTTTTAATTGCTACGTTACTGGGCTCAATTCAATGTTTTGTTTTCAGCACAGTATTTTTAAAGCCCAATGCAACTTGGGGAGGGGGGGCCAGATTACCTGAAGGGCCCCCTTGCCTCTATAAGCACCTGTCCTACAATTGTACGCTTCCATAGCAGTGTTGTTAAGAATTCTGGAAACTGGATCAGCTCCTGGTCAAATTTAGACAAGTTTGTCTAATATTTTTCATTTTAGTTTTGCAGAACTTGTTTTTCAAGAGGGCTTTCGGTGAAGGGTGACTCAGCAGTTTTATATGGGACTGATAAGGGCAGAAGGCAGGGCGGCCATCAGGAAGTGGAGCCGGAGCCAAGAATAGGCGGAGCCAACTAATTTTAATTTTGCCCCCATTCTCCTTCCTGCTGAATTCAACAAGGGCAACCCACTGAGAACTAGGAGGAGGAAAATAAGAAGAGCCTGCTAGGTCACACCACCAATGACATTATCTAGTCCACCACGCAGATGCATAATTTTATGAACTTCTACCACAAGTCACTTGAAACTCGCCTTGTCTATAAACCAAGAACTCCCAAACGCAGCAGCCTTTCGTTAGAAAGGGGTCAACGTTGGTCATTTTAATTGCTCTTTTCTGAACCTTTTACAACTTTTACAACACTTTTTTTTGAAGTGAGGTGATATAGAACTATACAGATGGTTCCAAATGCAGTGGATTTGGCAGAGATTTGACAGGCGGAGCCACCTCCTGGCCTGGTAGTAAGTAAGAAAGGCAGGCTGGTGGGTTGTTTAGATTTGATATCCCGCTTTATCACTACCCAAAGGAGTCTCAAAGCGGCTAACATTCTCCTCTTCCCTTCATCCCCCACAACAAACACTCTGTGAGGTGAGCAGGGCTGAGAGATTTCAAAGAAGTGTGACCAGCCCAAGGTCACCCAGCAGCTACATGTGGAGGAGTGGGGAAGTGAACCCAGTTCCCCAGATTACGAGTCCACTGCTCTTAACCACTACACCACACTGGCTCCCAGTGTGGAAGGCCCTGCCAGTCAGTGTGGACAATACTGAGTAAGATGGACCAATGTCTTAAAAGTAGATCATGCTTGGTGGGAAATGACCCATTCGCCCCAATAGACCAGTCTCCCCTGTATTTTATGTTGTATAGAATGTGGGATCTGTGTAATCTGGTGTTTTTAAGATCTGCTTTTTTATACCTGGAAGATAAAGTGTGTCGTGGTGGTTAGAGTGTCAGACCAGGACCTAGGAGACCAGGGTTCAAATCTCTACTCAGCCATGAAGGTCTGGGTGACCTTGGGCTAGTCACTTTCTCTCAGCCTAACCTGCCTCAGAGGGTTATGGTGAGGATAAAATGAGCAGCAGAGATAGCCACATGCAACAGAATCAGCTCTATGCAGGAAAGGAGGGATATAAATGTAATTTTAAAAATATATCTATGTATGTTGCTGGTTTCTTCTTCTTCTTCCTCCTCCTCCTCCTCTTCTTCTTCTTTTTCTTCTTCTTCTTCTGATGTGCAGCACCTCAGAAATACTTGTTGGAAAGTGGTTTATAAATCCCTAAGCAAAGAAAGAAACAAAATACTGCAGATGGCAATAAATCCAAGAATCCAAGGCTCTAATTTCAACTGTGGGAAGGTGTGAGTTGTTTCAAGATGGCTGGTGTGTCTGTGGGGCCGGAAGGAGCCGCTCGCTGGAGCAAGGACCGAATTTCCACAGAGAGGAATTTTTGAGCAAGGCACCTGCTGAAAGGTCAGAAAGCGGAAGTGAAGGCAATGGTGCCTGCAGCTGCTGCTGCCCCAATGGATGCCTGGAAAAGTGCAGGATGAGTGCCTAGGCAGCAGGTCAGGACAGAGAAGGGCAAATGAAACCAGAACTCTTGAGGCTGAAATCTGTGGCAGACGTAACCTGCAAGTCCGTTCAACTCAGTAGGACTGAGTAAACCTGTGAAGGATTACAATGTGTGTGGGGGGGACCGTGGGAAGGTGTGCACACACCTCATTTTTTTTATTCCCATATACCTTTTATTCTCACCACAGTCCTCCAAGGTAGGCTAGGGTGAAGGATAGTGATTGGCTCAGCAATGTACAGCCTTGCAAACTTTGCATCTGAGTGCAGCTGTGAATCAAGGACTCCACAAACATAGCCTAGCTAGCACTCCAACCACTAAACTGCACTGCCTCTTCTTATATCTCCAGTGAGGCATAGATTATTTTACAGTGGCATTCCCCCAGCAGTGCAGAGATGCAATAATGGGGGAAGCAAACACAGCCTCTCTCAACCCAACAGGGATGGAATACTTTTATAGACTGGGGGGCTGCAATCCAGCGATGGGCGGGGCTAGATGTAAAAGTGGGTGGGGCAAGGCTGGCGAGGGATGTGGCCTTGAGGGCTGCCCACCGCTGTTCTACAACACTCAGGCGTGCCTGTTTAAAAGACGCAACAAGCGTGCTTTCCTTTTTGCTGAGAAGACATTTTCACAGCCTTTGATTTTATGATTCCAGGAATCTTTTTTTATATATATATATATCAGCAGTGATCAGGAATGGTGACAAAGCAGGTTCGCCTTACAAAACACAAACAAAGCAGGGGGGAAGTCCAGGAATGCAGGAGCGAACACTTGCGGATCAATCTTTAGCCTCCAAGGCTGTTTGTCAAGTGCACGGTAACACGACTCTCCTCCTTAGTCACCTCTGCACGTCAAGTGATGAAAGTAGCTGGTGATCATCTGACTGAACGCACAAAGCAAAAAACTTGCAGATGTGCACATCAGGTCTATGGCTGGCCCCTGAAGATTGCTCTCGGTGACAATGCGTCCGAGAGGAGCGTCACAGGCAGTTGGAATGTAAACGGACACCACAATTCATGTGGCTGGGACCAAAGTGTGAAAATAAACGCACATGTCCAAAAGAAACAGCTGTGTGAAAGCTTTCTGATTATCATTGAAAAGGTAGTGCAGTATTGAGCGGCAGTGGGGAAGCTCAGGTCTATGGGCTGGATGCGGTCTTCCAGGCCTCTCTGTGTATCCCTCAGAACTCTTGCTAGGCCACATCCATTGGTCCTTGCCAGTGGCGTAGGAAGGGCGGGGCGTAGGGAGCGCTGTGCTCTGGGTTCCAGGGGAGGAGGGGGGTGATGCTTCCGGCCCCTCCCCCGCCTCCCGGCCCCTCGTCCGGATGGGGCAGCCCCACGAGACACCGCTTGCTCGCCAGCTCGCAGCAGCACCGGCTGGATCCACTACGCACGCCCGGAAATTCTGGGCATGCCTAGTGCATCCGGCTGGCACTGCTGCTCCCGCAACGAGCTGGCTCACAGCAGCGCCAGCCGGATCCACTACGCATGCCCGGGGGGGGGGGCCCTCCATGCCACCGCCCCAGGCGGCGAAAAGGCTTCCTAACGCCGCTGGTCCTTGCATTACTTTGCTCCACTTGCTTTCGCCTCTGGCTTTGCCAACCCCGGCATGTGGCCCTCAGAAGATTGCTCAGAAGGGGCTGTGGCCTTCAAAGGTTCCCCACTTCTTGTATTGAGGAAGGTTTCAGGTTTATCTGACTCAAGAACGGGGTTAGGGGTCAGCATCATTGGGTATCTGCTAAGCTTCACATTGCAGCTTCCCGGAAGCACCTCCAGCTAATATTTCCTGCAGCAACCAGTCCCTTGTACTCTTTTGTCATGCGATAGACTTGGCTTGTGATATTAACTTAACAAAGAGACTGACTTTGACCTCTTCTTCTCTTTTCCTACAGAATTGTATCTCGCTGGTATAAAATTATAGGCTTGGAATCCCAATGGTGATGGCCCCCACGTATCTTACCACCCCCTGCTCAGAGCAGGAGCCTCAAATGAATGGATTTTACTATCTTAGGGCCATTAATTTCAGTAGGTCTTCTCTGAGCAGGACTAAAAATTGGATGCAATTATTATCGTTATTGTTATTTTTTATTGATTGACTGATTGAGTTTCTATCCTGCCCTTCCTCCCCAAGGACCCCAGGGCAAAAGAGGGCAAAACATTTTAAAACAGATTAGAAAACATTTGAGAAACAATTACAGTTAAAAACATTTCCCCATCCATCTTGAAGTTGTCAGGAGTTTCAAATGCCCATGTAAACAGGAATTTTTTTAAATTCCTCCTGAAAGTTATTAATAATGGAAACAAGCACACCTTACTAGGCAGGGCATTCCACATCCAGGGACCCACCACTGAGAAGGCTCTGTCATGGGTCAGCAGCAACCTTAATATTACTTAATAACAAAAATAGATTTCTACCTTGCCTTTCCACCAATGTATGCAAGGCGACCGCATAGCATTTAAAAAATGCAAATAGTGAGGGTAGACAAACCCCAATGTATATCAGGTGCCAGGTGGTAGGGGAGCTTTCATCCTTACTCCTTCTCTCTCTCTCTCTCTCTCTCTCTCTCTCTCTCTCTCTCTCTCTCTCTCTCTCACACACACACACACACACACACACACACACACGGAGACTATGACTCTAATCTGAATTCAGGCTCTCTGTGCCTACATTGGAAGAACGGTTGGGTTCACCAAGGCTCCTTGTCTTCCAGAGCAGCTGTGATTTGTATCCCAACTAAGTCCTACTCAAAGCAGACCTACTGGAATCGATGGACCTAAGTTAGTTGCCCATAAATTTCAGTAGCTCTTCCTTAGGTAGGACTAACTGGGACTGGGAGTAGGCATGGGATAAGAACTAGGGATGATCGGTCCTCTTTCCAGTGCTCACAGCTGTGTTCGCCAGAGGGCTCTCGTGAGGTGAGGCAGGAGGAACCTGTTTCTCTGCATGGCACAGTTCCAAAGGGCACGCTCCTACCATGTCACAACCCACAAGACAGTGACCCACAAGAGGTGGCAGATTATGCCATCTCTTCACCTGAGTCAGCTCTGAATGGTCTGCTACCTATCAGTGTCATGACATGGGACATGTAAAGGAATGAAAACTGCCATGTTGGAATTGGCTCTGTGGTTTAGACCTCAGCGCCACCTGCATCCCTTTCCCTCTTCCTTTAGCAGAGAGGAACCCTCTTCTAATATCATGGCTGTGCAACACCAGTGCATGGGAGACTGGTGACATATGAAAAGAGGCATTATACTCTCTCTCTCTCTCTCTCTCTCTCTCTCTCTCTCTCTCTCTCTCTCTCTCTCTCTCTCACACACACACACACACACACAGTTAGTTAACAACACTGTGTCTTGACCCACAAATTAAACAAATGCTGCTATCTGCCAATCTTTTATAAACAAAGGGTGCTCTCCTCACTTTGGACTGTTCGTAGTTTTTGATAGCCAAAACAGATACAGCATTAATCAATGAAACAGTTCATCAACTAAAACAGAGTTAATGAACACGACAAACTTAGGTCCATAATTTTCAATGGCTTGATTCTGAGTAGACCTTATTTTAATATGATCCCAGGTAATTAATCAAAGTTTCTCAAATCAGCCAACAGGTTCAATAATAATAACTGAGGCTACAAAACCAGTGCTCCAACCCACCAACTGTGATTCTAACTTTGCACGGGGTTGTTCAAGATTGGAGGTAGCTTGGGACCATTCTCAGTTGGTACCCCCTTGCTTCTTGCAAGATAAGGGGACCCACAGAAGTTGCTCTGCCCATGCAACGGGTCAGGGCAGCACTGCATTTGATATCAAGCTGAGAATTCAGCAATCTTGGGAAACTCACTACTCAAGTTTCCGGCCCTTGTGAAGGAAATGTGTCAGCTGTCGCTGCTGAAATCACCAACACTCGTGGGATGGGTGGTCATAGCTCCTCCCTATAATTAGCAGTTCAGCTAATTAGTACTTGTTGCACAAGTGCATTTTACCTGACACAGGATTTTAGATGAACATGCTGCAGGCATGTGTGTGTGTGTGTGTGTATTGTTACTTGCAACCCCAAGTTCCATGATCAGTGTGAGATTCCAGGGGTTGCAGAATCGCTTCTGAGCATTCATGTGCTATGAGGGTCTGGCTGCTTCTCCCATAAGTGCAGCATTTGCTTCAAAGGACAGCAAAAAGCCACTCTCTATATCTCATTGTTCAAGCCTGTCATCCCCAACTCACTTGGAGTTCTGCCTCTCCTTCTCCTTCTTGCTGTTAAGTGACTCCCAGGACCTCCCTTCAGCATATATCATTAAAAATTGGAACACTAAACCTGGCCTTTGCCTCTGCCTACTGTTGTTGTTTAGTCGTGTCCGACTCTTCGTGACCCCATGGACCAGAGCACGCCAGGCACTCCTGTCTTCCACTGCCTCCCGCAGTTTGGTCAGACTCATGTTGGTAGCTTCGAGAACACTGTCCAACCATCTCATCCTCTGTCGTCCCCTTCTCCTTGTGCCCTCCATCTTTCCCAACATCAGGGTCTTTTCCAGGGAGTCTTCTCTTCTCATGAGGTGGCCAAAGTATTGGAGCCTCAGCTTCAGGATCTGTCCTTCCAGTGAGCACTCAGGGCTGATTTCCTTAAGAATGGATAGGTTTGATCTTCTTGCAGTCCATGGGACTCTCAAGAGTCTCCTCCAGCACCATCATTCAAAAGCATCAATTCTTCAACCTTCTTTATGGTCCAGCTCTCACTTCCATACATCACTAGCCTCCGCCTACTAGCACCCAGCAAAGAAGGGGCCCAACTCCCCCTTGCCTGGCTGTTGCCCTCTGATGGTTTCCTGGATGGGGCATTATTGACCTTTGTCTAATCATGGCCCATTCAGATACCTCTAGGAGCTGGCTTGGCTCATTAGCATAAATCCAGGGGGCTTCCCTGTTCGACAAAGTTTAATCAAACTTTGATTAATTCTAATTTTTACTAAATCATAAACACATTTAGGGAGATCTAATGCCCCCAAAACCTAATAATATCATATATGAATGCTGCTGCCTCTGCTCGTAAATTGTTGCAGTTGTTTTTGTAAAGGCAGGAATATAGCAAAATCAAGAGTGGTCCCTCTTCTTATCTGCCTCATCTTCCTACCTAATTCCTACATGAAGGGCTGAAGGGCATTGACTGAGGCTGACATCAGCGCTTAATCTTCAAAGAACAGGATTGTAGCTAATGTTTGCCATGAGCAGGCCCATTAAAATTAATGGACATGACTAATAAGGATCAATTAAATTAAATGGTGGTAGACAGGGCTTTTTCTCAGCTGGAACTCAGTTCCAGCATCTCTCAGTTGGGCGCCATTGCCATTCTAAGAGAACAAGGGAGGTGTTCATTGTGAGTTCCAGAACCTTTTTCTCTAGAAAAATAGCACTGGTTGTAGACAACTCAGAAAGATCTGTGAAGTTTGAGCTGGTGGACCAAACTACAGCTTATTGTGATGAATTGCTCATTTTGAAAAATAAAGTAATGCTGCTTTTGAAATACACCTTTCATATTGCCACTTAGATACCTGAATCTGCTCCTTGGGAGGTGGGGTGCTGGTACACACACAGGATGATCCTTAAAACAATCCCTATGAGTCAGGAACCCAAGGAGATATCCATGAATAACCTGTAACCCCTGGTTATGAAACAGACAAATGCTACTCTCCCCATTTCCCAGGTGGGAAGGATGAGGCACAAAAGAGACATGCTCTTTCCCCAAGACTGCAGAGTGATTCAGACTGCTGAGTAGCAGCACCTCCTGGTGTCCAGTGTCATGATCAACTCAATGCATTGGATTCTACTGAGGAAGGCAGGATGTGACCTTGATGATTCAACACAGGTGATCCTCTAGCTAGCGTTTGGTGAGATATGGCCGGCGTTGGGAGGCAGAAAAAAATGAGAGCCCTTCCCTTCAAAGGCGAACTCAGAACCAGTGCTACAGTTAGGTGATTTGAGATTCAAACCGTCTTCAAGGCAGTATTTGTGCTTCTTCTTCAGATGGTAATGTGGAATCACATAATTGTAGAGTTGGAAGGGACCCCAAGGGCCATCTAGCTCAACCCCCCTGAAATGCAGGAGTCACAACTAAAGAATCCCTGACAGGTGGCCTTCCAACCTCTGTCCTCTCCCCACCCGCAGTTCCCATCATTCAGAGGCATACCACCTCCGACAGTGGGGGGGGGGGACATACTAACTGTGGCTAGTAGCCACCAATAGCCTTAACCTCCATGAATCCACTAAAGGTTCCCCTGCCCGACCCACCAACTAAAGTAAACATAAGATGAGCCCAATTGGATAGAGTAGTCCAGGGGTAGGCAACCTAAGGCCCATGGGCCGGAAGCAGCTCACGGAGGCTGTTTAACTGGCCCACGAGCCACCCCCGAACCAAGCCGCCCGCTTGGCGAGTTCCCGCGCGCTGTGCTAAACCGGCACAGCACAGTGCAGGGACTCTCTTCCACGGCTCTGAAAATCGCTTATGTGCATGCCCAGACGCTGGAGATCCTCCATGGGCCGGACTGGGGCAGTGTAATGCCGAAAATCACGTCTGCGCATGTCCGCAGCACCAGAAATCGTTTCTGCGCATGCCCAGACACCGAAAATCGTTTCTGTGCAGGCATGATTTTTGGCGTCTGGGCATGCGCAGAAGTGATTTCTGGTGCCATGAACATGTGCAGATGTGATTTCTGAAGTCGCACTGCCCCAGTCTGGACCATGGAGGATATCCATGGGAGTGATCTGGCCCATGCCCGGTAAACCTTGCTGATCCCTGGTGTAGTCCTTCCGATCGGCAACCACAAGAGGCTCGGTGGTTTAGACCACAGCATGACCCGCATCCCTTTTGGAGGCAACGGGCAAGGAGCCTGTTGGAGATGGGCACAGTCCACCCTCCGCACGGGCTGCCCTGGCACACCACCCTGTCTTGCTCCCCCAGCTGCCCAGTCCACCAGGGGGACACAACACTTGTCATGCTATGGGCACCAGCAACCCACGCTACATCGCTGATTGAATGACCCTGAGTTCAGGTATTATTTATGTGAGAGGGATATGTGCATAATTTGGTGGTGAAATTAAAGGGCAGGTATGCCACTTTGGGGGCAAAAATTCTACCCCACCCCTCTGTTCATAAAGAGAAGAGGATACCCAAAATGTGCTGGAGGGAAAAACAAGGACAATTTGTTAATTTACACACATGCCCCACATCTTTTTCAAAAGCTTTCTGCTCGTTAATGAGGGTTCCATGGAATCAAAATGAATACATACAGATGAAAGAATATCCATTATCACGTCTAAAGATGCTTCCAATCTATGCGCAAATCAATAGGTATGTATTTATAACATTCACTGTAATAAAAACGATCCAGTCATTTTAATAACTTCTCCTTAAATCCATTTTGTTTTTGTTTTAAATCAATGCAGATGCCTTGATTGTTGTGTATCTTGAATGCTGAGGCATATTGACTTCAATTCTCTCTGTTCCATAGACACAGTGTTTTTGAGTATTGTTGATCATCAATTTTAATTTTTTATAATTGTTGTTGCAGTGACCATAATTAGTTAGAAACACAAATATTGATATACTGGACACATTCTTTAGGCATGATAACTAGAATAATGTCTCCATCTTTCAGGGATGTGCATGCGTTTTTTGCTTCTTGGTATAGAAGAGGGCTGGGGAGCATGTTTCAGCCAGAGGGCCACGATCCCTTGGGAGGGGGACACATACTGGGGTGAGCAGGGCTATGAACTAAGGTGGGTAGAGCAATGAATGTGCGCACCGTACCTTTGGCAGTGGGCTAGCTCATACAGCACTCACATATTCCCTTCTCTGTCCTCTATTCAGGCAAGCAAGAGGCATCGTCAGAGTTCAAGGACACATCCCAGCCAGGCAAAAACACTCAAGGAGGATGAGAAGCAGGGCTGGTGAGGGGTGTGGCCTGGGGACAGTCCTGAGGGCCAGATAGAGAGACTTGGAGGGCCATATTTTGCCTGTGGGCCTGAGAATCCCCACCCCTGCATGGGCGTAGCCAAGGGGGTGGGGTGGGGCAGGCAGCTGCTCCCTTGATCAAGAAAAACAATAGAAATACTTAACGAACTGGCCAATCACGTCAGTTCCGCCACCCGCAGCAAAATTCCTGCCCCTCCCCCCCAGAAGATAGAACAAAAAGCTTGAAATCTCATTCGGCAAACATACCAAAAAAACCCCCCCAAAAACCCCACCTCTTGATTGTTGAAAGCGATGGCGAGGGTGGGTGGTGCCTGCAGATGTTGCTGGACTCCAAATTCCATTGGCCTCAGCACCTCCAGGAATGATGGGAGTTGTAGTCCAACAACATCTGGACGGCAAAGAGTTTCCCATCTCTCCTCGATGACACTGTTATAAACAAAACCTGCCCTTTGTAGGTTCTCCATTGGTAGGAGAAAATAACAGAGGCCAACCAGAGAATATTGAGAAGCAAAGCAGCTAGTAAGCCTGATCTTTATTAAAGCTGTTGCAACAGGGTGCTCCCCTCACACACAGGAGAGCGGAGGAGGACCCAGAACAAAGGTGTGCCTGCCCTTATATAGACATTTTGAAATTCCCTGCCCTGGAGCTCAAGACCACCCCTCCATACATCATACCTACATCACAGAAGAGGCGGTCTACAACAGAAATCTGAGTGTTGTTTATCTCCTGTCTGCCAGGTTATATGATAATGCCTTATCTGATTGCCTTTCCTGGTAGTCTGGCCATTCCTTTGAGGTGGTAATTACTTAATTCCTGAGACAATGGGAAGGTTCCCTCACCCCCTCCCTCCTTGCAGAGAAACATTTGGTCAGTTTTAGGAGTCCAAAATGGTTTCAGAGCTGTCCTCTCAGACATGTGGCCTATACATTCATGTACATGTTTGCTTGGTACACTTATCAACATTTATTATATATCTAAGACCTTATCTAAGATAGGGTGGCACTGTGGGTTAAACCACAGAGCCTAGGGCTTGCTGATCAGAAGGTGGGCAGGTTCGAATCCCCGTGACGGGGTGAGCTCCTGTTGCTCGGTCCCTGCTCCTGCCAACCTAGCAGTTCGAAAGCACGTCAAAGTGCAAGTAGATAAATAGGTACCGCTCCAGCAGGAAGGTAAATGGCGTTTCCGTGCGCTGCTCTGGTTTGCCAGAAGCAGCTTAGTCATGCTGGCCACATGACCCAGAAGTTGTACGCCGGCTCCCTCGGCTAGTAAAGCGAGATGAGCGCTGCAACCCCAGAGTCGTCCACGGCTGGACCTAATGGTCAGGAGTCCCTTTACCTTTAAGACCTTAAAATTCCTATAACAATACCTTTATGTGATTTCCTCAGGTTCAGTCCTGGATTCAGTTGTGGACTGAATTGGGATGAAGGTTTCTTAAAAATCACACTGCAGGTGCCAACTGGATTACCAGTGCCAAGATGGCTGTGTTATCAACAACATCATTAAGTGTGCGTGGGTGTGCGAATGGCCACTGTTAATAACTTAATTATCACCATCTGGAGTTTTTCTGCATTTTATTTCCTCTTGATGTTGCTGTTTACAACTTTCCCCACCAGTGTGTGTGATTGTGTGTGTGTGTGTGTGTGTGTGTACCATGAAGTCAGAATATCCATGCATAATCTGAAGAGCAGATTTGTTAGGCTTAAAAATTAAGGGATCACAATTTTCTGTGTTGATTTAGCAAAATGCAGCTATACTTCGGAAAAGAGCCTCCTGGCACTTTAAAAATTAACAAAGGCATTCAGCACCAACTGAAGAGGGTGAAACATTTCCACATATTTGATCCTACATAGAGAGAACTTAGCCACCTTCCCCATCACAACTCAACTTCCTGTCTCTCAAGCCCATGTGTTTTGGTTTTAAAAGGGGAGCATGGCGTTGTTGTTGTTGTTGTTTGTTTGTTTGTTTGTTTTTTTAAAAAAGCACTGCTGCCTCCCTCTAGTGGGCAGAGACAATATTACAACAGCTGCTTTTTAAGATTTGTGACTGATTTGGGAATCTCTCATGTTGAAATAACCAACTTCTGATTTAGAAAAGATTTTTTGTTTGAGGGATGCACTGAACAACAACTAATTGAAATCTAAAACCTTTGGGATGTTTTTCAGGCAAATTCCCTCCACTTGCCCAGATCTCCTAAATTAACATGTCTAAAGGAACAGGTAGGTAGCCGTGTTGGTCTGCCATAGTCAAAACAAAATAAAAAAAAAAAAATTCCTTCCAGTAGCACCTTAGAGACCAACTAAGTTTGTTCTTGGTATGAGCTTTTGTGTGCATGGTATCTGAAGAAGTGTGCATGCACACGAAAGCTCATACCAAGAACAAACTTAGTTGGTCTCTAAGGTGCTACTGGAAGGAATTTTTTTATTTTTTATTTTGTTATTTAAAAGTGTTCTTGAAGCTACCAACATGAGTCTGACCAAACTGCAGGAGGCAGTGGAAGACAGGAGTGCCTGGCATGCTCTGGTCCATGGGGTCGCGAAGAGTCGGACACGACTAAACAACAACAACAACAACAACAAAGGAAGTTTAAATGAAGAGGGTGGGATTTTCAGCTTTGAGGACAGGTCTGTGGGGATCCTTTGGCCTTCCGAATGTTGCTGAAATACAGCTCCCATTAGCCCTCTGGCTGAAAAAAAAAAAAGTTCCTTGCTACTCTTCTGTAAGTTTGCAGAAAGTATTGCAACAGGACAAAGCTCTAAATTTCCTAACCCTTCTGACATTGATTCTGTCCTTTTCTTTTTCATTCTCCCGTGGGATTGCAGTACACACATCTGGCAGCCAAGGTGTGAGTGATGATGGCAGCTGTCTCTGCTTGCAGATTGGTGCTTTATGAAGAGACGGGGTTGGCTTGGTCTTCTTCTTCTTTTCTTTTTCGGTAATGTCTTCTGGGTGATGGCCAGCTGCCAAATATGAATCCTTGGTGTTGATTGTACGTCATGTTTGTTTGCTGGAAGGGCACAAGGAAGGATATTTAGACTATGGCATTTGCTCCCACAAGAAGCAGGGAGAGCCACCAACTTGGATGCCTTGAACAAATTCATGGAGGAAGATATGACTAATGATGGCTGCGTTCTCCATCCACTCTCAGAGGGAGTTGCTGGCATCCATCCGTCTCAATGGATTGAAGCCGAACTGCTGTGTTAGCAGCACTGTAGTGACCTCCTTGGAGCACAAGCCTGGGCAGTGTGAATGGAGGTCCTGGGCTGCTCAGGTGAGAAGACCTCCCCTCTCAGCCTCACTGTGGTCCAAAGGAAAGCAGAGCAATACATTTGGCAACAGCTTGCTTGCAGGAGTTGCCTGACGGAAACATACATACAAGGAACCATCCAACCGTCTTAGGGACTCCACTCTGGATTTGTGTAGGGTTTACTCCTGAACCTTTAATTTTTCCGAAGATTTCCCATAAGGCAGCAAAGGTATAGGATCAGAGTTTTCCTTTCTCCTAGATGGCCTCGGTCCTGTATACCTGAAGGAGCGTCTCCACCCCCATCATTCAGCCCGGACACTGAGATCCAGCGCCGAGGGCCTTCTGGCAGTTCCCTCACTGCGAGAAGCAAAACTACAGGGAACCAGGCAGAGGGCCTTCTCGGTAGTGGCGCCCGCCCTGTGGAACGCCCTCCCATCAGAGTCAAGGAATAAACAACTACCTGACATTCAGAAAATACCTGAAGGCAGCCCTGTTTAGGGAAGTTTTTAAACTGTGATATTTTAATGTATTTTAATGTTTGGTGGAAGCGCCCAGAGTGGCTGGGGAACCCAGCCAGATGGGCGGGGTACAAATAATAATAATAATAATAATAATAATAATAATAATAATATATATTATTATTATTATTATTTAATAATAATAGATAGAAAGGAAACAGTGTTGTAAGAAATTAAGATATATATATATATATATAAATGTTCATAAGTGTTCCAAGCAAACAAGGCCACGTGTTTGAAGCAGCACAGGAAGACAGGGTTGACACCATTTTGACTCTCAAAACTGACCAAATGTTTACCAAATGGGTCTCTGCAAGGAAGGAGGGGTGAGGGATTTAATTGTCCCAGGAATGAAGATTACCATCTCAAAGGAATGGCCAGGCTACTGAGAAAATTTTTGTGTGATGTATCTGGGGGATGGGCTTGGGGCTGCAGCTCTTCTGTGATGTATGTGTGAGGTTTCTGGGGGTGGGGCGGACTCCAAGGGGGGATTTTTTGAAATGTCTTTTTAAGGACAGGCAGCCCTTTGTTTGGGTCTTCTTCCCTGCTCACCTGTGTGTGAGGAAGGTACCCTGTTGCAACAGAACAATAAAGATCAAGCTTACTAGCTGCTTTGCTTCTAATTATTCTCTGGTTGGCCTCTGTTTTTTACTCCTACCGATGGGGAACCTGCAAAGGACTTTACAAGGGCTCTTGTGTACCCCATAAGGGAATAACGCCAGATTTTTTCTTACGATAGATGGCGAGCCAGCCATCTTACGACAGCGCCTCTGAGTTGCAGCTGCTATTCAGAGTCTCACATGGGGGAGAGTGCTGTTGCAATTGTGTCCTGCTTCTTGGTTTCCCAGAGGCACCTGGGTGAGAACCAGAGCCTGGACTAAGAGCTCTTCTTATGCCAATCCATGCCATTTCCCCTTTTCCTTTTAGTAACTTGATCCTATGTTTTTATTATGCAATTTTCAGTCGACCTGCTTGAATATCTTTTTATTTTTTTTCAAAAGCAAAGGCAAAAATATACATGTTTTAAAATAACACAAACTCTCTTCCCCGCCGCCCCCCCCTTACAGCTGGTGTGTGAACACACGGCCATCCTTACTGAGGCTGCCTCCTGTTCGGTTTGCTTCGTGTGCTTAAGGAGGGGTGAAGCCAATCCACGGCTCTCATCTGACTGCAGGAGGAAGCCACGTGACACGAAGGAAGCCTCTAAGAAGCTCTCTCCCTTGGCTGAGCCAGTCAGCTAGTCCTCACTCCCCCACATCCCAAGCACTTTGCAAACTTGTCAGATACAGCTACACTCTGATATGCTTAGGGGGGGGGGGAAGAACTTTGTCTACCCTTCTGCAGCATCCAGCCAGCCAGTGGCATAGGAAGGTGGGTGCCCCGGGTGTCATCATTCAGGGGGTGACAAAATGGCAAAAATATGTGTTTTCAAAATTGGGCTACCAACACTGGTAGCTAGGTGAGGCGGGGGGCTCTGGGCACTGTGGCGGAATAATGCCTGCTGATGATTCAGGTTCATCATGGGTTAACCTATCACTCCCATGTTAGGTAGGTGTTCCCTGGGAGGCGGAGCTAGTTGGCATTCTAAAAGGAGGGGGAACAACCGTTGAAAGGCAGTTGGGGGTTTGGCAGTTGGGGTGGAGGGTTAGAGAGAGAAAAGGAGAGGTTAGGCTTTGGGGAATGGGAGAAAGGTCATTACCATTGCTAAAGGGATGCAGGAAATATTATAACAAAGCTGAATTACACGAGAAGAAGATTTGTACCAGTAATAACCCGAGACATCCATGTTTTCAAGTTACCTAATAAAGTTAAATGTGCTTAAACGTTCGTTGACTCTGGCAGTGTATCAGTACCTTAAGAGGTGTGACTAAGAGGAGAGAACAAAGCTTTCCTGTGGAAGAGGAAACTGTTTGCTTATTCTCCTGTCATACAGAGGGCTGGACAGTGAAGCCAAGTGTGCCACTTATTTGCCTAAAGGGAAGGCAAACTGCAGTAGCTGGGAACCCTGGAAGGGAAATCCCATTGGTGGCAAGGGGTTTTCAAACGCAGAGCCCTGAGGTACCCCAGAGACAACTCCCGTATGGACACTGAAGGATTCATCCTTGTTGTCAGTGAAACCCAGGGAGTGTCTCTGTTGTGGAAGTATTGAGGGGGGAAATAGGATCCCTCACAGGCACCACACCAGGGGGGCCTGCAGCATGCCTGAGCCACATGTCTCTCCTGAGGGGGAGGCGGTGGGCAGACTGCCTGCAAGCTCTGAGCTGCTTTCTCGAGCAGTGCGGGGCTTGCGTCTGCCCACTGCCTCAGCTGCCCTACAGCTGAGGGGGAGGCTGCGGAGAGGCTCCATGCAGCGCAGCTCACCCTGCCCCCGGCTGCAGGACGCATGTGCCGCACTGGGCACCCGAGCGGTTAACTACGCCGCTGCAGCCAGCACAGCACAACGCTCAGGTATGCTCAGAGCTGGCCCAATAAATTTTGGCACCTGAAGCGAACCACAATATGATGCCTCCCCTCCCCACCAGGGAAGAAGCAGAGAGTGAAGATCTACAGTGGGAACAATGGGATCTGCTGTCCTGTGGATCCTGCCATTCAAGATGGTTGACTGAACTTGCCCCATGGGTGGGCTGGCCCTAAGGATGATGAGTGTTGCAAATCCAACCATGTCTGGTGGGCTGTAAGTTCCATATCCCAAAGGCCATCCCTTCCTGTTCGTATGCTCCCCAATGGCAAGCTGTAAAATTCTAGACAAGTTGCTAGTCCACAAGATTTATTGTGTACAGTGGTACCTTGCAAGACGAATGCCTTGCACAATGAAAAACTCGCTAGACGAAAGGGTTTTGCGATTTTTTAGGTGACTTGCAAGACGAATTTTTCTATGGTCGTGCTTCGCAAGACGAAAATTTCAATGCATTCCTATGGGAATTAAATTTCAATGCATTCCTATGGGAAACCGTGCTTCGCAAGACGAATTTTTCGCAATACGAAACGACTCACGGAACGAATTAATTTCGTCTTTGAGGCACCACTGTATCTAGAAGTGTGCATGCACACGAAAGCTCATACCAAGAACAAACTTAGTTGGTCTCTAAGGTGCTACTGGAAGGATTTTTTTTATTTTTGATTTTGTTTTGACTATGGCAGACCAACACGGCTACCTACCTGTAACTATACCCTAAATGTGTCATTAAAGGGGCACATTGGTGGTGTAAAAAACAAGACTCCACAAAACCTTTGAAAAGCTTCCCAACTTGGGTCAATTGGCAGTACATGTATAAAACAACATATTCCAAGAACTATACGGTACAGAAATGAAAAACAAAACAAAAATGGTTAAATACAGGGTGCCAACAAAGAATGTGTCATGCAGTTCTTGAAAAGAGAAAAGCATTATACATGCAATATACAGATTGGTACACAAAAAAGGGGAGGGGGAGTGAGTGAGAGGACACACGATTGTCAGATATACTTTTATTGAATCAATTGATCTCTCTC
>OFHU01003470.1:0-100335 GCA_900245905.1 Lacerta viridis | reverse complement strand
CTTTCGAACTGCTAGGTGGGCAGGAGCTGGGACCGAGCAACGGGAGTTCACCCCGTCATTGCGGGGATTCGAACCACCGACCTTCTGATCGGCAAGCCCGAGAGGCTCAGGGGTTTAACCCACAGCGCCACCCACGTTTTTAGGGAGTGACAAATGAAGAAGGCAGAGACATCACCTTGCCGACAAAGGTCCGTATAGTTAAAGCTATGGCGTTTCCGTGCGCTGCTCTGGTTCGCCAGAAGCGGCTTAGTCCTGCTGGCCACATGACCCGGAAGCTGTACGCCGGCTCCCTCGGCCAGTAAAGCGAGATGAGCGCCGCAACCCCAGAGTCGTCCGCGACTGGACCTAACGGTTGGGGGTCCCTTTATCTTTTCCTTCCACTCTACAGTTTTAATCTGAAATCTTAGGCATGCTACTGCGCCCAGAGCTCAGAAACGGCTTGCACTCATGAAATTCCCTGTCGCAAAATGCACCTAGAACAAGGGGAATTTCCAACACCAGCACCCAGCCTGCCTTCCCACCAAGGATTAGAGATGAGTTGCAGGCTGGTTGAGTCCTGCAGCAGCTCCCATTACCATCTGTGTTACCTGGGACCCTCACCAGGTGGGTCACCATCTTCCAAACAATCGGGCGTCAGGCTGAATCAAAATTACTTTTTGTGCTTTCAATTCTGACTTTTTTTTAAATCTGATCTGCATGTGTCATTGAAATCCTGGCTCGTCACGGAGCAGAGAGTAATTTTGATTTCTTTATTTGCTCCCTTTCACCTCCTGCCTTTGCACCAAATGGTGCTTGTTGAGTCCTGGTTCACACACGAAGACCGGCCAAAAAAACCGAAACTCCCACACTGTGCGAAAAGTGATCAATTCCGTCTCGCATGGGGCTTTCTAATGATTCATGCGCAGACGTCAGTAATGTGGAAAGAGCGGAGTTACAAGCTACACAGGGGAAAGGCTCTGTACCAAAATTTGCATTTTTAAAAAATTAAAAAGAGGAATGTGTCGGTTCTTCTGCAGAAGAAGACTAGATGATTCGGAACTTCACAATCTTCACAAAACAGTAGCCTTGTTCTGTCTGCGTGCGTTTAACTCCCCTGCTTCGGAGCGAGATAAAACATCCTGCATTTAGGAGGATAAAATGAAATATCCCAAGGCCATGAGTACAGGAAAAAAGGACCTGTGAGACAACAGTGCAATTCGGCTGCTAAAATAACTAATGCCAACAGAAACACAGGGTCCCGATGGTCAGAAATAATGTTTCCCCTCTACACTGGCCAGGCAGTTTCCTCTGGATTCTCGTGTCCAGTTCCGGGTGCCCTGTTTAAAAGAGTGCATGGAACACCCGGGCGAGTCCAAAGGAGGGTGGCCAAGGTGATGAGGGGTGGAAAAATTGGGTGCATTTCGGATTTTGGCTGAATATTAGGTAAAGGTCCATTAGGTCCAGTTGTAGACGACTCTGGGGTTGCGGCGCTCATCTCGCTTTACTGGCCGAGGGAGCCGGCGTACAGCTTCCAGGTCATGTGGCCAGCATGACTAAGCCGCTTCTGGCGAACCAGAGCAGCGCACGGAAACGCCGTTTACCTTCCTGCCGGAGCGGTACCTATTTATCTACTTGCACTTTGACATGCTTTCAACTGCTAGGTGGCAGGAGCTGGGACCGCCACCCGTGTCCCCGAATATTAGGTAAAGGTAAAGGATCCCTGACCGTTAGGTCCAGTCGTGTCCGACTCTGGGGTTGCGGCGCTCATCTCGCTTTACTGGCTGAGGGAGCCGGCGTACAGGTTCCGGGTCATGTTAGAAAGTCCCTAATGGTAAGAGCTGTCAGGCAGTGGGCAGGGGCGTGTGATATCTCACCCCAGATATTTCAAGCTGATACTGGGTATCTGTTGGCCAGGGATGCTGTGTTTGCAGCTTGTACCAGGCAAGAGGTTGGATTGGATGATTGAGTAATACTAATACTAATTAATAATAATAATAATAATAATAATAATAATAATAATAATAATAATAATTTATTATTTATACCCTGCCCATCTGGCTGGGTTTCCCCAGCCACTCTGGGCGGCTCCCAACAGAATATTAAAAACACGACAAAACATCAAACATTAAAAACTTCCCTCAACGGGGCTGCCTTCGGATGTCTTCTAAAAGTCAGGTACCAGTAGTTGTTTATTTCCTTGACATCTGATGGGGGAGCGTTCCACAGGGCAGGCGTCACCACTGAGAAGGCCCTGTGCCTGGTTCCCTGTAACCTCATTTGTTGCAAGGTGGGAACCGGCAGAAGGCCCTCGGAGCTGGACCTCAGTGTCCGGGCTGGACGATGGGGGTGGAGACAGTCCTTCAGGTCTACTGGGCCAAGGCCGTTTAGGGCTTTAAAGGTCAGCACTGACACTTTGAATTGTGCTCGGAAACATCCTGGGAGTCTTTCAGGACCAGTGTTATGTGGTCCCGGCGGCCGCTCCCAGTCACCGGTCTAGCTGCCGCATTCCGGATTAGTTGCAGTTTCCGGGTCACCTTCAAAGGTGAAGGTGATCAGAAGACATCTGAAGGCAGCCCTGTTTAGGGAAGTTTTTAATGTTTGATGTTTTACCGCGGTTTGAATATTCTGTTGTCAGCTGCCCAGTGTAGCTGGGAAAACCCGGCCAGATGGGTGGGGTATAAAGAATAAGGTGTGGTGTGTCCCCCCCCCCAACTTCATGATTCTCCGAGAGGCACTCGGGAAGCTTATCCACGATAGGATGGATCTCCCTGCCGACTCAGCGGGCATTTTCAGCGGGCTGCCGTGTTACCGCCAAACGAAACCTTAATCCCATAAACTGGAGCACTGGTTGTCTCCAAAGGGCAGGATTATAGATTAACGCAACAGAAGGATTACAGTGGGGGGGGGCACCAGGTTGCTAGAGATGTTCTCATAAGGAGATGCCAAGAGGGCCATCTAAGCTGTGGGGGCAGGGGCTTAACTTCTGGATTTCAAGCATCCCTCCTGCACCCTGGGCAGAGGCATAGCAAGGTAAATTAGTACCCGGGGGCAAAAAAAAATAAAAAAATTGTCCCCCCCAAGGCATAGGAAGGTCAGGTGGTACCCGGTGCGGAAAATTTCTTGTCACCCCCCCATTGATTCCCCCCCCCTGCAAAAATGGTTTTACGTTATTTCATATTTTCTTACAAAGGAATAATAACAAGTAATAAAAAAAAACTTTTATTTATATCCCACCCTCCCCAGCCAAAGTCGGGCTCAGGGTGGCTAACATCAGATACATAACATTGGTATAAAATCAAACAATAATTAAATTACCTCCTAAAAACATCTCAAAATCAAATTAAAGTCTAATTAGATGGCTTTCCACAGGGTTAGGGTTGGGAACAGTAAGTGCTCCACTGAACTGAAATTTCAGCCTTCACGACATAGGAAAACAGCTATTTTGGTGGAGGAGGGTCAAGATATTAACTGATATGCATGAAATTTCATATATAGCTATATAATCCCTAGTATAGTAAGATAAGACCTTTGGAGCAGGCATTTTAAAAAAAGTTTTTTTATGAACCGCCCTAGTAGGGCAGTAATTGTTCCTTGATAATTTGTCACCCCCTCCATTATGGAACATGGGGCGGCCCGTCCCCTATGCCCCTGACCCTGGGCACGGTTAGGAAAAGCCTTGGCCCTCCCCGTAGAAGATTTAGGGTTCTTTCGCAAGGACGGCAGCAAATCAAGCTGAGGTTTGAGGAGGGGAAGCTTTGAATGCCGATAAGATCGACTCTGGATACGTAAATGGTTGGAAACCTAAGTATTTCTATACGTGTTTTATCAGAAAATAGGGGGGGTGCAGATGCGGGTGGCACTGTGGGTTAATCCACAGAGCTTAGGGCTTGCCAATCAGAAGGTCGGCGGTTCGAATCCCCGCAATGACGGGGTGAGCTCCCATTGCTCGGTCCCTGCTCCTGCCAACCTAGCAGTTCGAAAGCACGTCAAAGTGCAAGTAGATAAATAGGTACGGCAGGTAAACGGCGTTTCCGTGCGCTGCTCTGGTTCGCCAGAAGCGGCTTAGTCATGCTGGCCACATGACCGGAAGCTGTACGCCGGCCCGGCCAGTAATGAGATGAGCGCCGCAACCCCAGAGTCGGACACGACTGGACCTAACAGTTAGGGGTCCCTTTACCTTTAGACTTGCACATTTTTTGTCGCAAAATTCAGAAAAGTGCAAAATTCCAAGAACAACATTCCGACCCGCTTCTAGCCCAAGAGATGCCTATTGTGCAGCTCTGCTTAAAGCATGGACCAAATCGGCTTCTCCTGCACCCCACCTCTATCGCCCCCAAACTTCTGGAGGGCAAGGGGGGAAAAGTGCTGCACATACCTGTTGGGCAAGGCAGTGCCCCTGCCTGCCCGCCTGTTGCCCGCCGCATGTCATCTCGAGGATGAAGGAGGCACCGCTCTTCCCCGGAGAAGACCGCACGGAGGAAAGCTGCCCTTCGCAGACACCCCCAGACGGTTCCTATGGAGACACAGCATCAATTGCAGAAGGAAAAAGGTGTCTCCGGGAGAAGGGTACTCATCTTTGCAGAACCGGGAGAGGGAAAGGAAGGGAGGAAGAGAGGGAGGGATAGGGCAGATGTACCGCCCAGAGCTGAGTCGTGACTTAGCTGGGGCTCTCAAAAAGTCCGTGGACGAGAAGGAGAGAGAAGGGGAGGGTGCTACTTGTGGCAGCAGTGATGCTGGAGCCCATCTGTTGCTGCTCAAAAATTGGGAGGGTTTTTTTTGGGGGGGGGAGCAGAGTTTTATCCACCTTCTGCTGGAATGACGAAGCCCATGACTTTCTTAATCCATATTAGTCAGTCCGGTTTGCTTGCTGAGTGGATTTCATAACCTATAAATGACTGTTGTGATCACCAGGTTGCATCCAGCAACCTCTTTCTGCTATTCCTTAAATTTATTTGTTTTTTTCCCTTACATTTCCTGTGTATTCTAAATTATCTTAGCTCGTTCTGTCATTCACCTGCTTTAAATATGTGCTCTTTTGAAACTGCCAATGTCCTTAATCTGTTTACAGTTTGCAAATAATCAATAAACCATTTCCATTCTTTTATAAAATGTCTGCTACCTTGATTACCGGTAAGTTTCGCCATTTCAACATATTCCGTAAGTTTTCGTATCGATTCTTCTTTCGCTGGGACTACTTCTTCTTTCCATTTTTGGGCAAATAACATTCTTGCCGCTGTAGTCGCACAAATGAATAAATTTGGGTAGTTCTGGCCCTATAATTCCCAAAAGGAAAGCTTCTGGGTTTGGGTTTGGGTTTTTGACAAATGTTGTTTTAAACATCTTTTTCAATTCATTATATATCATTTCCCAGTAAGCCTTAACCTTACTGCAAGACCACCACATATGATTAAAAAAAAAATACCTTCGTTCTCTTTGCATTTCCAATACTTATTTGATTCGGATTTATACATTTCTGCCAATTTACTTGGTGTTAGATGCCATCTATATAACCTTTTCATGTGCTTTGAAGTTAATTCAGCCCCTGGTGGGAAACGCTCCCTCTGAAGGCTAGCCAAGCTTCTCGGACGCAAGAAGTTCTTTGCCGATAGAAGGATTTTGCCAGGTCGATTACAGCGTTGGAGATGCAGAAGTCATTTCCCTAAGGCCTCGTTTCATGCAGGTGGGGAGAAGGGGGGGGGGGAACAGGAGAAAGAGGCAGCAGAAACAGAGGGGGGGTTCAAGGGAGATCGGACCAGCCTCCATCCCCAACTGCGGCCTCCTTCCAAACATGTCATTTGTCTCTCTGCACATGCTTTCTTCTTCATCCTCACTTTGATTATAAACCTTCTAATGTGGACGTCTAGGGGTCCTGGTGGACCGCAAAGTTAACATGAGCCAACAGTGTGATGCAGCAGCAAAAACCCCTAATGTTATTCTAGGGGGCATCAACAGAAGTCAAGTATCCAGATCAAGGGAAGTCATATTCCCACTCTCTTCTGCTTGGGTCAGACCACACCTGGAGTCCCGTGTCCAGTCGCAGTTTAAGAAGGACGTTGACAAGCTGGAAGGTGTGCAGAGGAGGGAGACCAAGGGTTCTGGTAAGCAAGCCTGATGAGGAACGGTTGAAGGAGCTGGGTATGTTTAAGTGTGGAAAAGAGGAGGCTTCCAATATCTCAAGGGCTGCCCCATGGAAAATGGGGGAAGCTTTCTTCTCCTGCCCCAGAGGGTAAGACTCGGAGCAATGAACTACAAGAAAAGAGATTCTGAACGAACATCAGGAAGGACTTTCTGACGGTGCAGCAGTGGAATGGGCTGCGCCAGAAGGCACTGGAGGTTTTCGAACAGAGGTTGGTTTTCGAACAGAGGTTGAATGACCATCTGCCGGGGATTTTTCAGCTGTGATTCTTGCGTTGCAGAGGGTTGGATTAGATGACCACTGGGGTGCCTTACAATTCTATGGTAGTTTAATGCAGATGAGTGCATGTTCCATCGTTTCCACTTCATTATTGCCCCATTGATTGCACCGCTCTCTATTTCTCCTGCTTGCCAGATATTTTTTTTTTAATGATTAAGTTAGAATTGGCCCAGGAACAAGTTACAAGAGTTTTCAGTTCAAAGAAAGAAAGAAAGAAATTCTCTCCTTTCAGATTAACGATGACACCGGGGGGAATCACAGGTGCATTGATTAAAACCCAGCTCAGAAAGGAATCAATGGCATCCTGCCGTCATCGCATTAGGATTCCTTTCAGGATTCAATCACGGCGGCCCGTGTGCACTCAGGCAAATCAGGAAGCGGCCGCAACTATGTGAACTGAAAGCAGCGGGGATTTTCTGCAGGCTCAGCAGGGCTCCAAAGAGGAGAGGGGGCAGGAACAGGAACGTCCTGTTGCAATTGTGTAGGTGGTGCTGGAAAAAGAAGGATCAGGTATCCCAGAGAGCAACTGCGATGCAGAGAACCCTATAAGCAGGCTATTTGGATCGTGTCCCGAAACTTGGAGCCTGCAGACTCGCTCCTGGAATAACAATGGCTCCCAACGGAATAAAAACAAAACACGATAAAGCATAAAACATTAAAAACTTCCCTAAACAGGGTTGCCATCAGATGTCTTCTAAAAGTCAGGTAGTTCTTTATTTTCTTGACTTTGCTGGGAGGGCGTTCCACAGGGCGGGCGCCACCACCGAGAAGGCCCTCTGCCTGATTCCCTGTAACTTGCTTCTCGCAGGGAGGGAACCGCCAGAAGGCCCTCAGAGCTGGACCTCAGTGTCTGGGCTGGACGATGGGGGTGGAGACGCTCCTTCAGGTATACTGGGCCTTTAGGGCTTTATAGGTCAGCACCAACACTTTGAATTGTGCCCAGAAGCATACTGGGAGCCAATGGAGGTCTTTCAGGACCGGAGTTACATGGTCTCGGCGGCCGCTCCCAGTAACCAGTCTAGCTGCCGCATTCTGGATTAGTTGCAGTTTCCGGGTCGCCTTCAAAGGCAGCCCCTGAGCTATCCTAACATATGAAAGATATCCTTGGTTAAGCATCCTCAGGTAGCATGAAAGATCTTTAAAAGGTAAAGGGACCCCTGTCTGTTAGGTCCAGTCGTGTCCAATCCTGGGGTTGCGGCGCTCATCTCGCTTTTGGGATGGCCGAGGGAGCCGGCGTACAGCTTCCGGGTCATGTGGCCAGCATGACTAAGCCGCTTCTGGCGAACCAGAGCAGCGCACGGAAACGCCGTTTACCTTCCCGCCGGAGCGGTACCTATTTATCTACTTGCACTTTGACGTGCTTTCGAACTGCTAGGTGGGCAGGAGCAGGGATTGCGGGGATTCGAACCACCGACCTTCTGGACGGCAAGCCCCAGCTCACCCCAAAGGGAGCTCACCCCATCGCGGGGATTCGAACCGCCAACCTTCTGACTGGCAAGCCCTAGGCTCTGTGGTTTAACCCACCGCGCCACCCGAGTCATGAAAGATCTTACTAGTACAATATTTCCACTCTGCCTGGCGAAGATTCCCATGTGGTTTGGAAGCTTGCATCCTATTCCCATGTGGTTTGGAAGCTTGCATCCTAGGCTGCTGGACGGAGCCATGTGTAACAAGAAGGCTGACTCATATCCGCCCCAAACACAAGCCCTCCTCAGGTCATTTAGATTCTGTCCCTAACTCGGCATAAGCAGACTCATGCCTGGAGATCTTGGTTTTAATTAGCTGTGTTTTAGCATCATTGATTCCCCCCTCCCCCTTTTTAAAAAAAGTTTGAACACTCTTTGCAAAATCACCCAGGGAGAATAATTCTTCCCCACCTCCCGGAAGGAAAATGCATGGATATAATGCATGTGGGTGTGAATAAGAAAGCACAAGCAATAATTGGATAATTTAAACTGCAGGCACACACACACACAAACAACCCCTGGTGGTTTTTCATCTGGGACCTAAGCATGCCAACCTTTGGGTGATGTGTTTCAAAAATGCAGAATTAAAAAAACAAAACAACCCACACTTAAAGGAGGGGGTGAGTGGGAAGGATACAGAAAAATGAAATCGTGCATCTATCAAGAAACAGGCTGCTTCAGGTATAGCAGGGTCTCTCGCACCCGGCAGGTTTTGCCAACTCCCCCCCCCCCCGAGTTCTTAATGGGATTTGTTCGTTTCTTTTGTATTTCTAATGAGTGCGGCAGTAGAAATACGTTCCATTGTGGGAGCTGGTCCTGGAGGGAGCAAGTGCCACGTGTGTCTCTCCTCCCCCCCCCCCCCAAGCCCTGCCGGAGGTTGATTGACAGGGGAGCTGCTCTTTGCTGATTCATAGATTTCTTTCTCTCTCTCTTGCACACACCTCCATCTGCAGAACAGCCCAGGGAGGTTGTGAACGGATGCCGTTAGCAACCAGCAGAGGGAAGTGGGGTGGGTTATGGAGGAACGTGGGAACCTGTCACAGCACCCAGCTTCTGCACTGTCCAGAGTTTCAGGCAGGCTGGGGACATTTCCATCCCTAACCGGGGTGGATCCAGGGACATTCTGCAGGCAAGCAGGTGAGCAAATGTTGTTCCCCGGGTCCGCTTGGACAACCTGAGAACTGGGCTGCAGGCTCAAGCAGAAGGCATCTGCCTGGAAAGTAGGTTCACTAGGGCACCCCCAAAAAAATTGGCATTTGGGTGCTGCGAGCGCCTCCGTCTCCCCATGGGTGCCAACAGAAACTTTTGCTTTCTCTTAGCAGCGTCAATACACCTTCCTTCTTCCACCCCCACCCCCCAAAAAAGGAATACACGTTGTGCCAAATCAACCCTTGACCACCACCCCCACACAAAATATTTGAGTGGCCGGGATACCCTCCCCTCCAAAGTGGATTGCCATTCAAATTGTCTGCATGTGCCTTCCGATCAGTTATGTGATATGGGGGTTTACTTGCCCCCCCCCACTTTTTAAAAATTCAAATCGGCACCGCCGCCACCCCGGCTGCGTCAGAGTTCGGTCCTGCTCAGAGCTGACCCAATGAAGTTGGCGGGCGTGGAGAAACTTGTGTCCACCCATAGAAGCCCCCCAGTAAAATATTGGATGGGGGGGACCAGTTCCCCCCACCCTCACCCAAGTTGATGGGCATTGCCATACAAATGTGCGTGCGACTGATTATGCAGGGCGGGGCTTCCCTGCACACCCCCTATGAAAAACATGAAGATCAATAAAAAAATTTTTGGGGCATTTTATATATGCCAGTTTTTTTAAATGATCTTCATTTTTTTTTACAAATTGGCCACTAGTTAAAACAAATTTAACATCCGCCCCCCGCCCAATTTTTTTTTTAAATTCAAGTTGGCACCCCTGCGTCCATCAATTCCATTGGGCAAAAACTTGCTCAGCAGCTTTCCTCGATCAGCCCAGGCTCCCCTGCTCTGACTGGCAGCATCTTCTTCGTGCGTCCCCCTGCCTGCTACCTGTTCCTTCTTCCCAAAAACTGGGTGTGCCCGGCGAGGCTGGCACTCGGCACCCCGCTCCCTCTCCTGGCACCCCCTGCTGCTGCCGCTGCACCCGCCAGCCCGGATTTGGGTGCTCTCTCGTCCCTGGCAGATCCCAGCCAAAGCCACAGAGCACCGTCATCGCTCACCTTTCCCTCTTTCCCCCCTCCTGCGAGGCGAGGATGCTGCGTGCGCCCACCTGGGCGCGGAAGGAGCGGGCAGGTGTCTCCGCGCGGCGGCGCATCCCCGGCTCTTCAAGTCGCCCTTGCCGCCGCCGCCGCCGCCCGGCCAGACTGCATCTCCTCCGGCTCCATCATCTGCAGAGGAGGCGCCGTCGCCTCTCGCAGGTGCTAGGCAAGCTCTGCGTTTTTGAATTCCACCCGGCCATCCCCATTGGCTGCGGAGTTGCCAGGGGGCGGGGCAGGAAAAGGAGTGCTGGGGGGGGGGGGAGAGAAAGGCACAATGAGGACTAGCCGCTTGCTGGGAAGCCTGAGCTTCCTCTGGACACGTGGCTGGTTGGAAACACTGGCAGGATTGCAATCAGTGCCGGATTTACATACAGGTGAAACTCGAAAAATCAGAATATCATGGAAAGGTTAATTTCTTTCAGTAATTCAACTTAAAAGGTGAAACTAATATATGAGATAGACTCATGACATGCAAAGCGAGATATGCCAAGCCTTTATTTGTTATAATTGTGATTATGGCGTACAGCTGATGAGAACCCCAAATTAACAATCTCAACTTTGGGGTTTTCATCAGCTGTGCGCCATAATCATCACAATTATAACAAGCAAAGGCTTGACATATCTCACTTTGCATGTCATGAGTCTATCTCATATATTAAACTCCAGTAGCTAATGAAAACAATTGCTTACATAAATGGACTTTTCCACAATATTCTAATTTTTCGAGTTTCACCTGTATAAGCTAAACAAGCTATAGCTTAGGGCCCCCCAAAAAATTTAATGGGGGGAAAAAACCCTGGATGTACATTTCCAAAATATAAGATAACAAATAAAATAAAACGTACAGTCATTATTTCATGTTATAGCAAGTTTCAATCTATGAGTCTTTGTGAATTGTGTTTTTAAAGGGACTTTTGTTATTGTCAAATGCCAAAGTGTTTGCATTATAAAGTTTCGTTATGAATTAAAAAAATCATTTTAAGTTAGAGCTTAACAATTACCGGTATTTCAATCTTAATATACATTAATTATATACATTAATATATATAATCTTAATGTACTTGGCCAATAATAAATTATTCCTATTATTCCTATACTACTTCTTAATTGTATTTCACTATTCATATACTTCTTAATTGTATGTCAGTTCAATAATGACTTTGATAAAAATACGTTTTGCTATGTGCAAATGGCTTTAGATACAGTACCTATTAGGTCCATAGGGAGAAAAGCAATGACAAACCTAGACAGCATCTTAAAAAGCAAAGACATCACCTTGCCGACAAAGGTCTGTATAGTTAAAGCTATGGTTTTCCCAGTAGTAATGTACGGAAGTGAGAGCTGGACCATAAAGAAGGCTGATCGCCGAAGAATTGATGCTTTTGAATTATGGTGCTGGAGGAGACTCTTGAGAGTCCCATGGACTGCAAGAAGATCAAACCTATCCATTCTTAAAGAAATCAGCCCTGAGTGCTCACTAGAAGGACAGATCCTGAAGTTGAGGCTCCAAGTACTTTGGCCACCTCATGAGAAGAGAAGACTCCCTGGAAAAGACCCTGATGTTGGGAAAGATGGAGGGCACAAGGAGAAGGGGACGACAGAGGATGAGATGGTTGGACAGTGTTCTCGAAGCTACTAACATGAGTTTGGCCAAACTGCGGGAGGCAGTGAAGGATAGGGGTGCCTGGCATGCTCTGGTCCATGGGGTCACGAAGACTGAGGACCGAGAAGGGTGTGGTGTGAGCATTCCTACCGTACAAGGGTAGTATTTGCATTCATTGCCCCACCCACTTTGGCCACTGGCCCCCACCCACCATTGCTAAGTGGTCCCTGGAAAAGTTGTTCAGGAGGAAACGTGGCCCTCAGACTGGACTGATAGAAGTTCCCTGGCCCTGATTTAAATTCTGTGTTTGGGGGGAAAAAACCTAAGCACCGAGATATATTCTTCATAGAATCGCAGAATTGTAGAGCTGGGTCCTTTCCAATTCTGTAATTCTATGATTCCAGATGCACCAAACACCCTAAATTTCCTCTCCTGGGTGCACACCAGTGATCCCCAGTTCAGTCCGACACATTTCTAGGAAGGGCTGGGAAGTGGCACAGTAGACTGCCTCCTGTTTGAAATAACCAAACATGCCTTAAAGCATTTTGTTTCGTGTTGCCTGTTGCCTTACAAATTAATTCCCCGCTGTGTCTGCATTCTAGCAGAGAGGATCTTTGCATTCTGCCCGACCGACCGACCTAGGAGCAGAGTCCAGAGGATGCCGCAGGAGGGTCTCCATGGCAACCGCCTCCGGGCCAGAGGGGCCAGCCAATCAGCTGTGCCAAGGGATAAGGATGCTGCTGTGCTGTCAACCACAGGGGACCAGGGTTACAGGAGAATGCCCTGGGCATCTTGAGCAGATGTGGTATTGGCATGTCAGGAAACACCCCGCAGAGTTCTTGGGCTGCATCCAACTGTGTCTTACTCAGAGTAGACCTAAGTCAGTCATGCCCGTTCATTTCGGGGGTCCCGTTCCGAGTAGGGCTAACGTCCCTTGCATCTAACGATAGGAACAACGGTTTCATCCCGACGAGATTGCCCCGTTGAAACTGAGGGGTGGGAGATTTGGGGTCAGGCCAAAGGAAATACCCCCTTCATGGATCACTGCCGTGTCGTGGCGAAGGGACTTGAATAACTCAGAGAAGCTATGAGCTGTGCTGCGCAGGGCCACCCAAGACGGACAGGTCATAGCAGAGAGTTTAGACTAAATGTGACCCACCTGGAGAAGGAACTGGCAAAACCACTCCAGTATTTTGCCAAGGAAACTCCGTGGACATAAAAAAAGGAGAAGCTTTGAGAAGAAAGTGAGCGTTTCCAAGCGATGGGGTCACGGAGAGTCGGACATGACTAAGACGACTAAACAACAAAAAAGCAAAGACTCCAGCTGCAGACACAATCTACCTGCAAAGCCCTTCCAGAGCAGGGCCAGTTCACTCACGAGCGGAGGCGTAGGAAGCCTCTTGGGCGTCCGGGGCGGTGTTGCTGCGCGGAGGCACCCCCTGGGGGCGGGGCGCCCTGATGCATGCGCCCTGACGTCGCGACGCATGCGTCAGGACAGGTTGCGCATGCCCAGAAATCCGGGCATGTGCAGCCCATCCTGCCGGCACCGCTGCTCCAGCGGCAACCTGCTGAGCGAGCGCCAGCTGAACCCCTTCCGTGCTGCTTTAAACGGGGCAGCCCCACGAGCCGGCGACCGCGAGGGGCAGCCCCATAGCGGCACCGGCGGGTGATCCCAGATGGGCCTCGAGGCGGAGCGGCTTTGCTCCGCGCCTTGCTCGGGGGCTGCCAGCGGGGCGGGGCTGGCCCAAGTGCCACCCCCCTCCCCTGGAACCCGGGGCGGACCACCCCGACGCCCCCCCCTCGCGACGCCCGTGCCCATGAGGCAGGGTGAGCCGACAGACTCGGGCAGCAGGATCCACAGAGGCAGCGGATCTGGCCTCCAAGGAATGTTGCCATTGCCGCGACGGTTGTGCCACACTCCTCAGAGACTGGTTCTGTCTCCATGCCGTCTCCACTGTGGCCCCTTGGTCAATACGAGGCACTGCTAGTCTCCCCAGACCCTTGTCGCCAAGGTAGATCTTTATTCCCTCTTATTCCCATTCCCAATGTAGATTAATAATAATAATAATAATAATACACGGCCCATCTGGCTGGGTTTCCCCAGCCACTCTGGGCGGCTCCCTACAGAATATTAAAAGCACAATAAAACATCAAAATTCCCTAAACAGGGCTGCCTTCAGGTGTCTTCTAAAAGTCAGACAGTTGTTTATTTCCTTGACATCTGATGGGAGGGCGCCACCACCGAGAAGGCCCTCTGCCTGGTTCCCTGCAACCTCACTTCTAGCAGGGAGGGAACCGCCAGAAGGCTCCTGCCAGTCAGAGCAGGGGCAATTGCCCCTGTGGACCCCCACCCCCCACTGCCTCCTG
Source organism: Lacerta viridis (assembly GCA_900245905.1). NCBI lineage: Eukaryota > Metazoa > Chordata > Lepidosauria > Squamata > Lacertidae > Lacerta > Lacerta viridis. Next base: position 86,259 of record OFHU01003470.1, on the reverse strand, counting down.
ACGCACAACTTTAAGCAAACTCTGACTCCCAGCAAAAGCGCACGCAGCTGTCTTTTCCTGGAGATGTCAGGAGGTCATCTACCATCGGCGAGTGGCTTCCCGCACAAACCACCTCGTTCTTTTTCAAGGTCTGAGCTCCAGTCCCCAGGGAATCTCTGTCCTCGGAGCCGAAAATTATGCATTTTTTTTGTTGCTGGTGGTGACGGCGGTGGTGTTGTGAAGAGCAGAGCTGGGTGGCAGGCAGCTGCCTGCCTTGCCAAGAGTTGTGTTTTAATGAGAATAAAAAGCAGGGAGGAGTTGGAGAACCACATTCTTGTCGCTATCAAAGATTTGGGGGGGGGGTGATACATGTTGTAACTGACTTTCCGCTGCATATGATGTTCTCTGTCGCCTTGCAGGCAGGGACCTGATCCGGGGAAAGCATTGCCCCACCCTCTCTGAACTCCCTTTCGTTTTTTATAAAGGTTTTTTTTTTTAATTGGTTTTACATGGTTTTATACATTTAAACTTTTGTCCATTTCAAACATTAAAACAAAAGCTTCTTTCGAAGCTTCGGACCTCCTTCCTTCCCTCCATGGGTTCCATGTTTAAAATAATTTTTTTCTGCATTTTTTTTTTTACCATAATCCATCTGTTATATACAGGTGAAACTCGAAAAATTAGAATATCGTGGAAAGATTCGTTTCTTTCAGTAATTCAGCTTAAAATGTGAAACTAATATATAGTCCATCATCTTGGTTATCCTTCCTCTTCTTCTTCTTCTTCTTCTTCCTCTTCCTCTTCTTCCTTTCCCTTCGTAGCCGAGTAAGATTGATTCCCATAAACACGGTTTTAACAAGGAGTCCGTAAGTGACTGTGGAGGCCAATTCTGGATCCGCACGTCCTTCCACAGTGGGGACATAGGTTTCTGGGCGGGAGTTGATCACGGTGAGGGTTTGCCAAGCGTGCCTTCCTCTTAGCGCATTTCTCCCTTTCATCCTGAGTTCGAATGACACCTTTGGTAAAGGCTGTTCTCCAATTGGAGCGCTCGCAGGCCAGTGTTTCCCAGTTGCCGGTGTTCTTTTTGGTCTTTAAACCTCTTTTGTTGACCACCAGCATTACGCTTTCCATTTTTAAATTCAGAATAGAGTAGTTGCTTTGGAAAACGATAATCAGGCATCTGCACAACATGGCCAGTCCAACGAAGTTGATGTTTGATGAACACCTTCAGTTGGTGCTGGGAGAAAAACTTCCACCTGAAACCCTGGAGAGCCATTCAGGAGAGCCAAGTGTAAAAAAAGATAAATTCTGCTGGCCGCTGTGCAACTCAAAAATAGCTGCTTCCCAAGGTTTTAATCCTCCGATGGCATTCTCCAGAACCTCCTCCCTCCATGCACCCACTCCTGTAAAGCTTTGATTCCTGCTATCGATCATGAAATAGCGGTTGTTGATGTCCAGCATGCCCGGTGTCCCCGCCAAATTGTTTTGTTCTGCAGCTTTGTTGCGAATACATTTCAGGCTATTAAACGCTATCCTTTCTCCACCCAGCCAGCCGAGTCATAAATATGTCAGTAACTTGCTGGACTTTGCCGTCTTGCTCTGAGTTACTCTGCTCTCTTTTCCTGCTATCAGCAAAACGGGACATTCTCACGCTGAAAAGCAATTTGCTGAGTGTTTCAGGGACGGCCTCTCCCTCTGCCTGCCTTCCGCCCGCACCTTCCCCAAAAATCCCAGGCCTAACAGTGACTACTTTGCCCTGGGAAGACCAGCTGTCCTCTTCTGCCAACTTCCCTATTAAATCTTCATTTGGTTGTTTAATCTTCGTCTGCCAGCTCCTCCGTGACATGCAATCTGCCTTGGCAATAGCTGCCTGCCGCCAGCATAAATTCTATTGTCTGGACCTGTTGCCAGAGTCCTGGAGCTCATCGTGGGGAGGAAGAGCATGGGTTCGGTCCAAAGGACAGTCAAACACAGCTACATCTAGGGAGGGTGATAATCTGGGGGCGCTGACTCAGAGGGGCTGAACCCCTTTGAGCTCCCCAATATTTGCTAGCGAGGGATGAGCCTCCACAATGCTCGTCCGCCTGGGCATCGTGTGTGACGTCGCCACTCTGTTGCGCGCAATGCCCAGACATCGGGCAGTTGCGCGAACCAGGAATGTGGCGGCACCTTCTCTTGCCACTGCCATGGGCTGGAGGCTGCTTCCCCTCCATGGCAGTAGGCACGGAAGCCACCGGGCATCATGCTCGACGCCGCACACGACCTGTGGACATGGAGTGCAAAATCAGGTGTGCCCCCCCCCAATCTCCCTCCTGAGTCGGCGCGGCTAGTGATAATCCCGAGTGAGGGACAGGTCATTCAGAAGGAGGGACAGGTGGATACTGGTAATTCCAGTGTCACAGTGATAATCCCGAGCGAGGGATAGATCATTCAGGAGGGATAGGTGGATACTGGTAATTCCAGTGTCACAGTGATAATCCCGAGCGAGGGATAGATCATTCAGAAGGAGGGATAGGTGGATACCGGTAATTCCAGTGTCACAGTGATAATCCCGAGCGAGGGATAGATCATTCAGGAGGGATAGGTGGATACCAGTAATTCCAGTGTCACGGTGATAATCCCGAGCGAGGGATAGATCATTCAGAAGGAGGGACAGGTGGATAACTCCAGTGTCTTAAGTGAGGGAGAAAAACATTTCTAGATGCCGTGCATCGTTTTATGTTCGTCTATCACGCCTTTCTCACACTTTACATGGGTGTGTGTGTGTGTGTAGGTAGTTTCTTGCTTTTCTTCAAGAAGCAGATTCCATCTGCATAAAAAAACAACTTTTTATGATTGTTCATTAAGCCTCCGAAAGACACGATCGCAAAAGAGGCATGATTCATCAGCTTGGAATGGGTGCCTCAGGAATTAATTAACTCCTTTTTTAATGCTCTCTGTGTGTCCCCCCCCCAGCTGCAATAGGTAAACTACCCTCTTGCATTTTGCACCGACCTGCTGACTTTGTCAAGTTGCACCTTTTCTTAATGTCGCTTATTAAAAATCTGTAATAATTAAGTGCAATGGGGCAAGGGGAAGGGGGAATTCCTGCCTGGAAACTTTGCAGTTTTCTGCAAATGTGGAAGACAAACCTGAAGACTTTTTCACACCCAAGATGTACATTTTTTTAAGGGCCCGCCCTATTTTTGTGATTGCAAGTTGTTTTAAACTTCATTTTAGATTGTTGTAACCTGGACCGGGAACTTATGGTGAAGGGAAGGTACTAAAATCGCCATCCTCATCCAGCTCCCTCCTCCCTGTAGCACAGTGTTGTACAGTGGTTAGAGGGTCACGCTAGGACCCGGGAGACCAGTTAAAATCCCCACTTGGCCGTGAAGCTCACTGGCAGACCCTGGGCCTCTCAGCCTGGCCTACCTCACAGGGTCGTTCTAGGGATGAGGATGGGGAGAACAACATTCGCTAACTCCAAGTCCTCGGAGGAAAAAGTGGGGTGTATACAGGAGAAACTCGACAAATTAGAATATCGTGGAAAAGTACCATTTATGTAAGCAATTGTTTTCATTAGCTACTGGAGTTTAATATATGAGATAGGTTGTTAGGAGCTGGGACAGAGAAATGGGAGCTCACCTCGTCACGGGGATTCGAACCGCCGACCTTCGCATCGGCAAGCCCAAAAGGCTCAGTAGTTTAGACTACTGCTTGTATGTGGAGGGAGCCCTACGAAAGGACAGCTGGTCAAGCTGCTCACTCTGGCCCCCACCCCCCCACTGCTGTACAGAGACACTGGGACAAGCAAGCTGGCTATACGTATTTAATTTAAAGAGGTGGTAGAAGAATCTATTGCCATGATACCACTTGCCCAGATCAGGCCAAATCCGAGTGTTTGGGGCAGGCAGGGTGGAGAGTGTATGTGTGTGTCTTGTGGCTGAGGGCCGTCACAACCCCTCACAGCCGCAGCCCCCTCCCAACTGCTGCGTGTGCCAAGCTTGCAGCGGAAGGGCAACCATGGGGGGGGACAGGACCCTCCATTCCCTGAAGCACAACCCACGCTGAAAGACCTTCCCCTGCCCCATAGAGCGATTTCGCTTCCCTGCTCCGCAACCATAGTTCGGGCCTTCAACATCCATGGTGGCAAGGCAAACGAGCGTCTCTTTGGTTCTGCTGGCGGGTGGGCACCGTGCAGGGCCAGGCGGTGCCGCCTGAAGCGCAGGGGGAATGGGGACGACGAGCCGGGCTGCTTTGGCAAAGTGCACCTCGGACTCTTTAGCGCCGCGATACGAAGCAGGGGTCTTTCCTCGCTTGTCCCCAACGGCGAGGCCAAGAAACTCCTGAGGGTTTGGCACACTGCTCCAGCGTCAAGGAAACACCCAATGCCTGACCCCCAAGTCGTTCCCCACTGCCGGCCTTGGAGCCGCCACCCCCCGCGTCCTCGGCAAAGCAGCGCCACACCCAAGTTGCCCTCCTGTCTGGCCTCCGTGCGAGGAAAAACGTGCTGCTCCCGTGGTCTGGCAGGATGTCCTGGCAGAGGCGGGCAGAGGAGAGGCCGAGCTCATAAGATCTGCTCAGTGCTTGAGGCGGAAATGTCCAGCAGTCTCCAGGCAGCGTAAGGGTTGAGCTCGTCCGGGTCTCTGCAGAGGGCCCAAACGTAGAGCATCCGTAGAACTTTCTCCTGCAACGGGGGGACGTTCAGAGTTACGGACAGTTCACATCACGGCATGGGTACTAGGGCTGTAACTTTTTGACTCTCCGCCCCCCCCCCCAAACCCCCCACAATTTCCTGTATCATAAACACTGGGAAAGGGACTAATTCTTCTCAGCTGTGAAAAAAGTCACCCCGGAACTGAAAGCTGGAATCGCCATGCGTATATAACTCATAAGTATTTTAAAAACTTTATGGAACTGTTTAGAATTTTTGCAGCTGCCCGAGACTTCCTGTATTGGGAGAAGTAGGAGCCATCCGTACTCTGGAAGTAATCGGTGCGCGCAGAGAGCACAATCCAAGTGAGGCAGGAACATTGCGTTGCATGCAGCAGAAACAAAAGACAAACCGCCACCTCTGTTTATTCTAAGCAATAAGAAGCAATGTACGATGTGCAAAGTGCTGTACAAGTATTAGAAAACTTGCAAGCTCGTACCTAAGGGACCGCCTCTCCTGGTATGTCCCGTGTAGGACCTTAAGGTCCTCAAATAATAATCTTTTGGAGGTCCCGAGCAACAAAGATGCTAGGTTGGCCTCAACTAGGGCCAGGGCCTTCTCAGTATTGGCCCCGACTTGGTGGAACAGTCTATCACAAGAGACCAGGGCCCTGCGGGATTTGGCATCTTTCCGCAGGGCCTGCAAGACGGAGCTGTTCCACCTGGCCTTTGGGTTGGTTTCAGTTTAACCCTGATGTTTCATTCTTTTATTGGTGGGCTATTTGAAAATGAGACTGCAGTTTTAATTTTGAATTTTTAAATTTGTATTTTAATCTGTATTTTAAATTGATTGTTTTTATGTTTTTGCTGTGATTTTAATTAGTGTTAGCCGCCCTGAGCCCGGTTTTTGGCTGGGAAGGGCGGGGTATAAATAAAATTTATTATTATTATTATTATTATTATTATTATTATTATTATTATTATTGTATGCATGCTATGCATGTTGCATAATACATGATACAGTTTCATATACAAAAACTGGTTCATTGATTTTGGGGTGACTTTCCACCCCCCCCAAAAAAAGATTTGGAAATGGCGGTTCATTCCTTTGTTTTTAGGCAAAAGTTCATCTAACCAGGCTGCAGGAACATGAGATTGTAAAGAGGTTATAACCCTAGCGGACAGCACCCTGCTATTTGATAATTCCCATACTTTTCCGTCTATAAGACTATTCCATGCATAAGACTATTTTGGGGGACTCAAATTTAAGAAAATGGGGGGGGGGAGATGGCACAGAGTTGTTGAGCTTTTTTGCAGAGGTTTGCCCAGAGTTGTTGAGCTTTTTGTAGGAGGGGGGATGCCAAAAATCACCCGCACGCGTCAGAAAATCCACCTCCCGTCTGTCCCATCGCTGATAGAAGCTGCCAATCGCCCACCCTAATGCCGGAGCGTCAACCAATCAACACCACCCACTGACGCAGCAACCAATAAACACACACAATACCCGCTGACAGCCAAGGCAGCAACCAGTCAAATGTCCGCGCTATGCACTGTCCATGAATAAGACGCCCCCCCATTAGCATGATTTTTAAAGAAAAAACATAGCCTTATACACAGAAAATTACGGTAATCATAGTTGCTTTGGGAACCCGTCTGCCAGGAGAGGTCTATCTAGCCTAGCCCAGAAGGTTGGATGCAACAGAAGGTTAAATGAAGGCAGCTAATACGGCTTGAGTTGCGCAAAGGCACGCTGGGCAAATTGTACTCACTGGGTCTCCTTCCACGACTTCCCCTTTCTGGTTTTTGATCACCATGACCAACTGAGCTTGGAAAGTGATGATCAACACGGGTCCCTGCTCCATCATCTTGCCCATCGCGAGCTGCAAAGCGGAGAGAAACTTCAAGTCACTAGTCTGTTAACGGTGGCGGGTGGGTAGCTCCAGTCGGGAGAGCAAGAGACTCTTTAACCTCGGGGTTGTGGGTTCGAAACCCCACGTTGGGCAAAGGATTCCTGCAGGGCAGTGGGTTCTACCGAACTGCTGTCGGGAGACAGAGCCAAGCGTAGTTCGGCGATTAAGGAAACGCCATGGCGTCAGTGAAGTTAGCTTTTTATTCAAAGAAGGTTAAGACAGCGCAGGCAACTGTTCCCAGTAGTTCGTGGCCTAATAGGTAAAAGGTAAAGGACCCCTGGCAGGACTAAACCGCTTTCTGGTGCATGGCGGAAACCAGAGCGCATGGAAACGCCGTCTACCTTCCTGCCGCAGCGGTGCCTATTTATCCTGCAAGATAAGGTCCCTACCGAAACCTTGCAGGTGGCAAGGCTCTTAATGTCTTATCTCAAAAAAGGCGAACCGGCCAACTTCAGGACTTGCAAAGGTCTCAGCTACTTTCCCTTTTGATTATAGTTTAATACCCCTGGCTGGCTCATTTTTGGTGGCCATTTGGATTAGATGAGAAGTGATACATTGTCTTAAGACATTGTGCGAGTGAGCAAAAGACATTCCGATATCCATATGTGATTGTGCTGAGTGTAACGTTCCTTGCTGGTCTATGTTCAAGATATGATTTCTTATGACCAATTCTACATGACCTGACATTGGCAAGAAATTGGCTGTTCCTATTGGCTGCCTTTCAGCTTCCATTACCTTGAGACGAGAGAGTCACGTCTCTCCTTTAGTTAAGTGTTGCTGTTTAATTTACAACTGGCTGGTAAGGATGTATCCCTTTGATAACCTCAGAGCATCTGTCCCTTGAAGTAGATATGCTAACATCCTGGAGGCCTGGGTAGTGTCAATATGGCAGGGATGCTTGTCCTTCACTTCCTCCTATCAATCTCCTGTCCTTTTTTCTACCTGATCTTTCGAATGCTAATAGACCTGTAGCTAGGAAGTTAGTTACTAGTCTAAACTAGTTCTGCAGAGTTCAAAGAGTCTTTGTTCTCATCTTACCCTCCTGGGTTTTTGGGGGGGTTACGCTGGACGATTGTCATTGGCTCGTTTGAATTCTGTAAGGCGGTTTCATGTGTGAATAAAAGTGCCCGGGGAGAGAGAGATAGAGAAGGCTTTTCGCCCACTCTTGTCTCCCAGTCAGGCTTGCTGGTCAATACCTTGTCTGTCTTTATTTGGACTCACGCAAAGTGGCTTCAGCAGAACGCCACAGGCCATGATATGGTTTCTTGCTCTTGTGGTTTTATGTTTCCCTGTGTTTTATGAATGTTTTTGTGTTTATGTAATGTCTATATGGGCTTATAGCCGTAATAAATAAATAAATAAATCTATCTATCTATCTACTTGTGCTGGCGTGCTTTTGATCTGCTAGGTTGGCGGAGCTGGGACAGAGCGACAGGAGCTCACTCCCGTCGCGGGGATTCGAACCGCCGACCTTCCGATCGGCAAGCCCAAGAGGCTCAGGGGTTTAGACCACAGCGCCACCAGCGTCCTAATGGCCTAATGAGGCAGTTGCGAGGAATGAAGCCTTCCCACTGCTCTCCCAAGTCTCCTCCTCTCCAGGCTCTGCTATGAAGGATGGTGACGAGTAACAAGCAGGCTTTTAGAGCTCCGCAGATAACAGGATTGTAAATCGCTATGAAAGCTCTTCCGCCGGACAGGAGGGAGCGAAAGAAGAGCACTTTGACTGCCAGATGTCCCGGTCCAGGCCAAGAAAGGGGGGCAGGCACTCACGTCTACATTGTCGACGTCCAAAATCCTGGAGTGGAACTGAAGCCCCATCGCTTTCGCTTGCTGAATCGGGTGTGCCAGCTGGCTGTAAGTCTGAAAGAATAAGAAGTTATTTCCATAGTATTATTTATTAAATTTATATATGACCTTTTACTTCAAGGAGCTCAAGGCAGTACACTTGGGTCTCTCCCCCCCGCAATTGCCCATCACTGGGCAATATCAGCTTTTCAACATTGTGACGCATCAGTGGTATATCACAACGTTGAAAAGCAGAGGGAGGAACAAGCAGCCGCCGCCAGGGCCGGAAGGAGTCAGCTGGTTTTTTCATATCTGCCTCCTTTCTCAGCGGGCTCTTCCTGAAATGGATGCAGCCAACCAACAAAAGGGAGACAATGGGGGAAACTAATTTGCCCGGTCTCTCCTGATCTCTTGAAGTGTCTGACCTCGTTCCCTCCTTCCATCATTTCTGGAAGCACAGAAGAAAGCAAATTGACTCTGCGGAGTTTGTAGTGAAGTTCGGCGATAATTCCTTATGTGCGGATATATGAATTTTTGCATACCGAGCAGGAAGACAGCGGGACCTGTGTGCAGTGGCATAGCCTGGGTTGCCAGTGCCCGGGACCGCACAGGAGGAGGAAAATGGACGGAGTACGCATGCGTCACACAACATCGCAGCTGCAGAAGTTGTCAGTTTGTATTTCTAAGTATGGATCTGATGGGTAGAGATCTTTCCTATTCTACTTAAATCAAGAGGGTTTTGGAAGCTTCTCTGTGTGAAAGAAACAAGCAGAAGGTTCCTAATGTTTGGGTTGTTCCTTCAGAGAAGCTGAGTACAGCTGGCTTAAACTGGTTCTCTTATCTCTTCTGTCAAGGTCATGCTGACTATAAAAGTAAGGCTAGAAGGAGCCTGGGGTTCACTTTTTCTATCTATCTCTTTTCCTTCTGGTGTGGTGTTCTGTACATCGTATGCTTAGTGTTAAGGTTTAGACTTATTATAAGTTATTGTAAGTTTAAGTTAAGTCTGCTGCAACTGGATTTCTTATGGACAGTGCAAATCCTGAATGTATTGGGACCATTATGTTCATTTGCCTTTAGTGGCAGTAATGCTCTGCTGGGTGAAATACAATCGCCTCTGGTCTATTTTTGGGAATCCTGCACAACGTGTTTAAGTTTTACTCTGCTAGCTATACGTCGGAGTTCTGCTCTGGATCAATACTGAGTAGAATTCCATGACAGAGGTAAGAAGAGTTGTTCTGTTGTCAGGAGACATCCCTGGTTTGACATGGAGAAGCCGTTGTCAACGGAGCCCAGCTGAATTTTTGCGCCCGACAATTCTGCACCTGGGACAACTGCCCCGTGGCCCCGCCACCACGCTACGCCACTGCCCATGTGCATGAACTTAAAAAGAGCATCCCCGGATGTAAACTGGCAACCTACCTTCTTGTAGAGGCCAGCCAGGGCAGCCTTTGGGAAGCCTGCGAGAGCAAGGTGTGAGCTCTCGTGCCCTTGCAATGGCTTTTGGGACACTCCCAGATGTCAGGATGGAAAAGGGGCCACCCCCCACAAACCCTGCCAGGACCAACCATGCCATCTCCCCAAGGCAAACACTCACCGCCTCGTAACACCAGTCCTTGAGGATATCCAGGTCTCCGGTTATCATGGCCTAAAGGAAAGAGGAGAGGCAAAAGAACATCACACACAAGGAACTGTGACCACGGAGGGACAAGCAGGAGGACAATGGAGAGTACACAAAGGGCCTAAGGGCCGTGGCTCGGGAGAAGTGGGACTGCTTGGCATGCAGAAGGTCCCAGGTTCAACACATACACACACACCCCAGCATCTCCAGGTAGAGGTAGGAATGCTGCTCTGCTTGAAACAACAGAGAGCTGCTGCCACTTTCTGTAGACAATACTGAGCCACGTGGACCAATGCACCTGACTCTGTACGAGGCAGGTTCCGATATTCCTGAATCTAAAATGACAGAGATTGATTTTGCTCCTTTGAACTGCTAAGACCTCCGGGTATAGGGCAGTATATAAGTTCAATAAATACAGTGGACGCTTGGGTTGCAAATGCAATCCGTGCGGGAGGCAGCGTCCGTAACCCACAGCACCGCGCACGTGCAGATTGCGACTTGCCGCTTCTGCGCACACGCGATTTAGTGCTTCTGCGCATGCGCCAAAACCCGGAAGTAACCTGTTCCGGTACTTCCGGGTTCGGCGCGTTCATATCCCGCAGCGAGTGCAACCCGAGGTATGACTGAAAATAAAAATTAATAGAGAAAGATCCTGCCTCATCTCTCCATTCTCTGGACTTTGACACCTTCCTGAAAGCCATGAGTTGACTCTCTCTCTGCTGTGATGACAAGGCCACTTCCCACATTGCCACCTTTAACCAAGCCACCCGCCCCCCCATCGCTGCCTGGGCACACAAGACACCCCCGCACCCCAGCCGCCTCTCTCTCCCCCCCCCCCGGACCTGCCTCTAGGATGTTGGAATGATGTCGTCCTCGCACTGCTTAAGGAAATGGTCCTTGTCGAAGTTTGGGTCGACACGGAGGATCTCGGTCAGGACCCCCGACATTTCCGTCTTGGAGAACAGCCCGCCTGCCAATACAAACAGAGGAAACGCAGGGTTGGCATGAGGAGGGGATTCAGAGTGGCGTGGGGGGGTGTGTGAGAAAAAGAGCCAGGCTTCCGGAGGATCTGACTTTAAGCAAGGGCTTGTTTCCCGGGGCCAAAGGGATCAGCGAAGAATCACTCAGCGACCCAAAACTCTCAGCTTTGCTTCCCTACGGCGTGAAAAACCAAGCTGCTAGTCCTTAAGACCATGGGGGGTCGGGGTGGAAGGGAGAAACCCTGTGCGAGGCATCTGGAAGAAGCCAGAGAGTGACCCAAGTGCATTTCTTCCTACAGGTGACTGGACAACACTTCAACCGCTAAACCACAATGCGATACAGGCGTCCCCCCACCCCTTATGAGCACATATATGTGCATTACTGGGAAACAGATAGATAGGTTTGAACCAGGAAATGGCGGGAGAGAGCTTGAGAGTCCTTGTGGCTCATGAGGAGACCCTCCTGGAGTTTGGAGAGGACGTCAGTGAGGGCGGAGGAAGCTCCAAAGGGAATGTAGGCGCAGTGGGGCTTTGTTTACACTGCTCAGCCTCCCCGCCATCTAGCAGCTGACACGTGGGATAGCGCAACAGCTGCAGCCACCTTTCCACCCATCCTCCGGTCTCCTGTCTGCCCCTGAGCTTTAACTCTAGTCAGAGAGGGAGTTGTGTGCAGAGAGAGGGGTGGAGAGCCATTTTACATTGTGAACCAGAGACCTGAGGGCAAAGGGAAAAGGTAAAGGTCCTCTGGACGGTTAAGACCAGTCCAAGGCGACTACGGGGTTGCGGCGCTCATCTCACACAAAGCACAGGTGGGACCTGCACCCTCAAAGCACAAAAACCCTCCTTTGGAAACACACAGTTCCTCAGAATACCCATTTCACAAACCGTAAGGTAAAGGACCCCTGGACGGTTAAGTCCAGTCAAAGGTGACTATGGGGTTGCAGCGCTCATCTCGCTTTCAGGCCGAGGGAGGCGGCGTTTGTCCGCAGACAGCTTCCCAGGTCATGTCCAGCAGGACTAAACCGCTTCTGGTGCAACGGGGCACCGTGACGGAAACCAGAGCCCACAGAAATGCCGTTTACCTTCCCGCCGCAGTGGTACCTATTTATCTACTTGCGCTGGCATGCTTTCGAACTGCTAGGTTGGCAGGATCTGGGACAGAGCAACGGGGAGCTCACCTCACCTCATGGCAGGGATTCGAACGGCCGACTTTCCGATCGGCAAGTCCAAAGAGGCTCAGTGGTTTAGACCACAGCGCTACCTGCACCCCTATAGGGCCAGCCAATGGCACTTGAAGGGGGGGGAAGGCAAGGAGAGAGACTCACCGATGAAGTCTGTCACCTTGTCTGTCACGACGCGCGAGGCCCGGATGATGGCGTTGTCGCTCTCGTCGTATTTCATTTTCATTTCAAAGAAACCTGCGGGGAGGGGGACAAAATCAGCAGTGGCCTCAGCCCCATTTCCTCCACCCCCCCCCAAAAAAATCCACTCTGCATGGGGGCATTCCTCCAGGTGAAGAGGCCCAATGAGGCCTAATTTGGGCCCCCAGGCCATTTGGGCAAATAATAATAATAATTTATTTATACCCCACCCATCTGGCTGGGTTTCCCCAGCCACTCTGGGCGGCTCAACAGAATATTAAAAACACGATAAAACATCAAACATTAAAAACTCCCTAAACAGGGCTGCCTTCAGATGTCTTCTAAAAGTCAGGTAGTTGTTTATTTCCTTGACATCTGATGGGAGGGCGTTCCACAGGGCGGGCGCCACCACCGAGAAGGCCCTCTGCCTGGTTCCCTGTAACCTCGCTTCTCGCAGGGAGGGAACCGCCAGAAGGCCCTCGGAGCTGGATCTCAGTGTCTGGGCTGGACGGTGGGGCGGAGAGGCTCGCCTTCTTTATGCATGGCGCTGGGCCCTGCCCAACTCAGCCTGCTCGGGAATGCCTGCGTTTGCAGGACCAGGTGAGGGAGAAGACGTGGGGCAGAGCTCTCCCTGCAGGTGCCGCTTACGGTTGAACACCACGTTGTTGTCCTTGAACTCCTTCCACTGCTGGTACCATTTGGAGTCCTTGTGCAGAACCACGCCCATCGCCTCCCTGGGAGAAAAGGAAGAGCCAATGAAGGATAGGGAAGCTGCTGGCCTGCTCGTGATCTTTATTTTTTTATTTTTAAATTTCTATGCCGCCCTACACCTGCAGGTCCCAGGGCGGTTCGTAGCAGAAAAGCACGATGGAAAAGCACAACGTGCATAGCAAAAAATTAAAAAAAAAAAAACAACTGAGAGCAACTCAATAATACCTCCCTTGCCCCCAAACATGTTTTAAAAGGGGCATCGGATGTCCATCAGCCTGGTTAAAGAGGAACGTTTTTGCCTGGTGCCTAATAGTGTATAATGAAGGCACCAGGCGAGCCTCCTTGGGGAGGGAATTCCACAGACGGGGAGCCACGAGAGAAAAGGCCCTGTTCTCGTGTTGCCGCCCTCCAGACATCTCAAGGAGGAGGCACGCGGAGAAGGGCCCCTTACGATGATTGCAGGGTCCATGTAGGTTCATACTATGTATTTTGTGTTTTTATATTGTGATTTTATGCTGTGAACCTGAGCCCTGAGACCTGCGGGTATAGGGGCGGTGTACAGATTAAATAAATGAAGTGCCAGAGACTGGACTCGAGCTTCTCCCCACCCCGAGTTCAACAACTCATGGCCCCCATCCATCAGTTTCAACCTTGCCTACCACGACCAGCAGCAGCAGTAACAGAGGGGCTCCTAGCGAAGACTCTGTCAGAGCAATCCTAGGGACCGGAGATTGCCCCCGGCCTCCATCAACCCCCACCCTCTACAGCACACTGCCAGGGTTCCACCTCCAGGGACGCAATTGGCAGCACCCAGACACCCTTGCAAACTTCCTGCCGCCGCCACCGCTGCCCCAGGCATCACTCACTCGTTGGCTTCAAATATCCTCTCCTTCCTTGAGCCTCTCGCCAGCAAACTCTGTCCGCTTCCTGAGCCTCTCCGGCCGCTTGTAAGGCCCCGTCTGGCCCAGGACACTCTCGTCAATCTCTTTCTTGACCGTCTCCACGCCCTGGAAGAGCAAGAGGTGGTTACAACTGGAGAAGGGCAGGAGTCCCGCCGACTCTGAGAGTAACTGGATTCCCATCCCCCCAACCACAACTGTCCTAGTGTTTCACTGTGTGGCCCGAAAAAAGCCCTTTTCTGTTTTGGCTGGCTTTTTAAAAAAAAAATTAGATAGATCTGCTGCCGCCGGGACCATATAACATCTTTGTTGGCTCCCAGTACATTTCAGAGCCCAATTTACAGTGTTGGTGCTGACCTTTAAAGCCCTAAACGGCCCAGGCCCTGTACCTGAAGAAGCGTCTCCACCCCCATCATCTAGCCCGGACACTGAGGTCCACCTCCGAGGGTCTACTGGTAGTTCCCTCCCTGCGAGAGATGAGGTTACAGGGAATCAGGCAGAGGGCCTTCTCGGTGGTGGCGCCCTCTCTGTGGAACACCCTTCCCTGGGAACACAGCACACCTAATTGGCGGTCACGTTACCTGTGCACTAAGCAAGGGTACCTGTTACAGCAGGTGGGGCTGGAAATGCTCCTTTATGGAACCTGAAGCACCGATCGGTCAGTGCCCCCAAGACTAACTAGATGGTCTCTGACTTGGGAGTAAGGCGGCATCCTGCCACAGGCAGAGCACAGCGTACCTGGGAAATGGCCTTGAACGCTGCCGTCCGTCCCAGCTTCTCTCCTCCTCTGGTGACCGATTCCGCAGACTGCTTCGCGGTTTTGGTGGCTTCTTCCACACCCTCCTTTATCTTCCGGCCGATATCGCTCTTACTGACTTCGTCGAGGCTCTGCAGCAAAAGGGGAAGAAGCCTTCCAGTCAGAATCCTCAAGCCAGCATTTTCCCCTATTTTCCCTAACATAATGTCACAATGTATGGTTGCATAAGTTTTGTTTAAACTAAAGCAAAAGCGCTGGAGAACTGTGATTTAAACAACTTTACGTTGCCTAGTTCATCTTGGTTTCTTACTCTTGCAAAAAAACAAACAAACCACAACCCTCCACTGCAATCTTTTCCTTTAACTGACTAAACTTTAGTTACAGGTAGGTAGCCGTGTTGGTCTGCCATAGTCAAAACAAAACAAAAAAAAATTCCTTCCAGTAGCACCTTAGAGACCAACTAAGTTTGTTCTTGGTATGAGCTTTCGTGTGTATCTGAAGAAGTGTGCATGCACACGAAAGCTCATACCAAGAACAAACTTAGTTGGTCTCTAAGGTGCTACTGGAAGGAATTTTTTATTTTGTTTTGTTTTGACTAAATTTGTTCTTTATCTGAAGAAGTGTGCATGCACACGAAAGCTCATACCAAGAACAAACTCAGTTGGTCTCTAAGGTGCTACTGGAAAGAATTTTCGATTTTGTTTTGACTATGGCAGACCAACACGGCTACCCACCTGTAATTTGTTCTTTATGACAGTCTGTTGCTGTACACCTGTATTGAAGCTACTGCATGGAACTACTAAAAGCAATTTGAGCCGGCGGTACATCACGGCTTCCCAACCGCTGCCAGCACAGCACTGGAAGGCGAGCAGATTACAGTGAGATGCGCTGTGCTTGCAGCAGCCGGGGAGCTGCAACAGATCGCTAGCTCAGCCTGAAACCGGTATTGCGGTTTGACCGTCGTGCCAGTTTCAGGCAATTAATTGCAGTACCGCCCAGCTCTACACAAAACATATTCTGAGCGGCATATGAGAATCATTTGCTTGTGCTCATTTTACTTCAAATGTCAATTCTGACCCCTGCAATCTGTCACAGCCTTAACAGCCAGCATGCTCAGCTACCCAAACCTTCCTCATTATCTTCCTTTGATACTTCCCCTCCCCAATCTCCATGACAGGGAATGGTCAGAAATGTAAAACAAAACCAGGGGCTGAAGAGCTGTGGCCAACTAAGTCTCGTCCGAAAGCAGACCCGTGGAAATGTATGGACCATGCCCATTCGTTTCAGTGGGTCTGCTCTGAAATATAAGCATCACCCGACATAACCCTAAATACTGATCCATCATATAGACATATACGAACACATACTTACGTCTTTAACCGAGTCCGTGATTTCTCCAAATTTCTTTTTAAGGACTTCAGAGGTCTTGACTGTCTCAGACTCTATTGTTTTCTGAAGCGGAAGGGGAGACAACAGAAGCAAATCAAACTCGGCCTCTTATTATCGTCTATTATTTTACCAAATCATCCTGTGGCTGCTACGGGGGGTTGCATTGTGAGAAGAAGAAGAAGAAGAAGAAGAAGAAGAAGAAGAAGAAGAAGAAGAAGAGTTTGGATTTGATATCCCGCTTTTCACTACCCGAAGGAGTCTCAAAGCGGCTAACATTCTCCTTTCCCTTCTTCCCCCACAACAAACACTGAGAGGCTCAGAGAAGTGTGACTAGCCCAAGGTCACCCAGCAGCTGCATGTGGAGGAGCGGAGACGCGAACCCGGATCCCCAGATTACAAGTCTACTGCTCTTAGCCACTACACCACACTGGCTCTTGTGTATGTTCTTGTCCCGACCAATCGGGATGGATGTCTTCCCTGCCTCCTTTTTCTGTTGTTGTTATTTAATTTGCATTTTTGTTTACTTTGAATTGTCTTTTAGTCATTTCATTGTATTGGCATTGTTTTGCCGTTAGCTGTCCTGAGCCCCAGTGTGGCAGAAAGGCTGGATGCAATTTATTTATTTCTGAGCAAACGAAACAATGAGGACTTAGAAGTCTTCCCTTTCGTAAATGAAGGCTGGAATTCGCTGGATGCCATAGTGCAGGCCAATTTACACGGCTGAGCCCTCAACTCTGATACAAGCCCCTATGACTCAGTGCAGTAGGAGACATTACTTTGAAACAATGCCTATCTCTCCTATCAATCAGAAGCATCTGTGGAACTGAGCCACTAGAAAGCTGTGCTGCAAACGAGGAAATCCCTGGCTCCTTGTGGACATAAGCAGGACTTTGGGTGAGCCCAGCTGTAAGGTCCTTGGGGTAGTTGCTCACCAGTAACCAGGCAAGACTCCGTCCTGTCTGTTAACAGGTTTACTGTGTCAAGTCAAACTTAATATTAAAGGTCATCTTTCGTCTGATATCCCAAACACGAAAGGGGTAAAACAAGGATGTATTCTTGCCCCCTTTCTATTTAATTTATTTTTATCAGATCTGCCAGATCACTTTCAAAAAATAGAATCACACGCCCCCAAACTTAATCAGAAACATGTTCCTCTTTTATTATACGCTGATGACGCTGTCTTGCTATCATTAACGAGCTTGGGTTTGAAACGTCTTATACTTTCCCTGACCCTCTACTGTGAAATTAACAAACTCTCTATAAATTATGAGAAGACAAAAATTTTGGTCTTCTCTAACGGCTGGAAATTAGAGAAATGGAAAATAAGAGAGCAAGAAATCCAACAAGTGAAGATGTATAGATATCTGGGAATTCTATTCCAGAGCAATTTAGGGTGGTCTATCCATCGCACAAATGCTATAAAACAGGCAAAGTGTACCTCATCAGTAGTTACTCGTTTTTATTATCAGAAGGGAAATCAATTTATCCCTGCGGCCAACCAGATATTCCAAGCAAAAGTGCTATCCCAGATATTTTATGGGATCCCACTATGGGTACAAGCATTTACTGTGCATACTATTTACAGTGCAGAGCTACAAGTTCATGTCTGTATCAGTCACTCGCAGAATCCGGGAGTGGCCCCTTCCGGCTGTGACCCCAACATAAGAGTTTCGGTATCCGAAATCTCCGCCTCCCCTCCTTGCGTTTCACCCCTCTGCGCACTTGGGGCGCCGGAAATGGCGTGTCTCCCTCCTCGCCCGCTGAGCGAGGGGAGTGCAGGGTCTCTCCAACATCCCCAGAGCCTCTGCTCTCAAGACCCGGAGCTGCCTGCCCCTCCCCGCTGGAAACATCGCCGCTTCCTCCGCTGGAAGAGGAGGTGCTGCTGGTCAGGTGGGGCGGGGGCTCTCTGTAACATCCTGAGAGCCCTTCCACCACCCTGCGCTGAGCCGGGGACAGTTCCCTGACACCAACACAATACTGTACAGGAATTAGCACGCTGAAGGATTATGAAAACAGCTAATGTGAAGTGTCTGGACTCCCAAGAAAATTTGCGTAGAGCACTGTGACCATTTGAGCTGCTGCGTATTATTGACGTAGCCCATGTGTCCCTGAACTACACAACTCCCATCAACTTCCCTGACCACTGGCCATGCTGATCGCCAAGACTGCTGGGAGCTGAATTCCAACAGCAACATCCAGAGAGCCACAGACTCCCCTATCCCTGCCCTAAGAGAGAGGCAAGCCCCTCTCTCATATGAGAACGCCTCTTCCAAACAGAGACACCAGCTCCTATCTTTTACAATCGTGGAGAACGTTGCCACTTAAAGCAAGGGCAGGCAACCTGCCCCCACACCCCGGTGTCACTGGGCCACAACTCACATCATTGCTTGGCACTGGGGGCCCAGCAACTTCAGAAGGGGCAGTTTCCCCATCCTGCTCCTCAGTTCCAGTCCTTCTCTTTTGCTCTGGTCTGCAACTCCCAGGAAGAGGAAGAGAAACGCACCACAGAAAGCAAGCCTCAACTGCACGAAGGAAACAGACTCACGTATTTCCGCCTCGCTTCCTGCAGGGCCTCCGACTCTTCCAGCTTCTTCGCTTCATCTCTGAACCTTTTAATACTTTCCTTCATCTCCTTGTTTTTGGCCAGTTCCTGCTTAATATTCTCCACAAAGCCGGAGATAAAACCTTTTCGGCCTCCGGAGGAGGAGGAGGAACATCGAGCCTAAAAGAGAAGGTTTCCGGCGTTAACAGTGTAAAGCAACTTCCATTTCAAATAGGCCCTTTTATTCAGAACCATGAGGTCTGGAATCTTCTTTTATTCTAAAGGGAAGGGCCATAGCTCAATGGCAGAGCACCTGTTTTGCACGCAACAGGACTAAGGTCCAATATCCAGGTAGGAAAGATCCATTGCTTGAAACCCTAGAGAGAAGGTGCCAGTCAAGAGTATTTGTTTATTGCTCCCTCCCTCCTGGCCAGGCGGTTCTTCCTCTGCAATGCCTAACTCTCAGCAACCGCCTCCACACCAATTATGCACAAAAAGGCTTGATTTGCAAAGCATACCTGGTAGAGTTCCAACGCAGGCCTGCTGGTTCGATGCACAAGGAAAGCATGGTGCAAGGGGCCTGAGCTGCGTCCGGATACAAGCCATACATTTAAAAGGCATTTCTAGAAGTAGAAAGGTAAGATGCTCTTGTTCAACAACAGCAACAACAACAATTTTTTATTTATATCCCGCCCTCCCTGGGCTCAGGGCGGCTAACATCAAAGTATAAGGTAAAGGTAAAGGGACCCCTGACCATTAGGTCCACGTGTCCGACTCTGGGGTTGCGGCGCTCATCTCGCTCTATAGGCCAAGGGAGCCGGCGTTTGTCCGCAGACAGCTTCCGGGTCATGTGGCCAGCATGACTAAGCCGCTTCTGGTGAACCAGAGCAGCGCACGGAAACGCCGTTTACCTTCCCGCCGGAGCGGTACCTATTTATCTACTTGCACTTTGACATGCTTTTGAACTGCTAGGTGGGCAGGAGCTGGGACCGAGCAACGGGAGCTCACCCCGTCGTGGGGATTCAAACCGCCGACCTTCTGATCGGCAAGCCCTAGGCTCTGTGGTTTAACCCACAGCGCCACCTGGGTCCCTAACATCAAAGTATATAATACATTAAAACATAAAATCCAGCAATCGACTGAAACACAGCTTAAAATCAGAATAAATCAGATGGCAACCCACAATTTGTAACTATAGGGCAAAGCCCCCTCCCTCCACTTGCAAGACAGGCTTGTTGAGATGGACAGCAAAGAGATGGACAGCAAACCTCCAAACCTCATTACCATCACCTTTCCCATACAGAAACAATCAGCCACCTGAGACCCAGTGGCTAATTTTTTTAAGGAAGAGGTGCTGGGGCTGCATTTGTCTGCACCTCCAATATAGAGGGGGAGAGAGCTCTCATCTTTAACACTGGATGGGTGTGTGCTTTTTATTATTATTTTTATAGGCACTCATAACACGCTCAACGGCACGCTCTTCGAAACGTGTTTTAAATAATACAGACCAGTATTACTTTTTAATAGGAAAGCATTCGGCGGAAGGAATGAGAGGTACTCTGCACGTGCTCAGCAGCTTCCCTCCCCGTTGCCAGGGAGCCAGAAGCAAAATCCTCAAGGAAAAGCAAAAAGAGAGGGGAACTCAGGGGTCTCTCCCCCCCCCACCTTCCTCATGGGGCACAAACTTCTCAATTGAAAGAGGGTCTGTTCGTTCCTTAGGAGCGCCGTCTCAACGGAAGGATGGGAGGGCCCTCTGCACGTGCTCAGGGGCTATGGGGTTTTCAGTCAAACGAGCATGCGGGAAGAAGCAGCAAGGAGAAGGCGAGGGGAGCCCCTCTTCACATGCGCAGGGGCACCACCTCCTTCCTCGCGGCGCCCGAGCATCTCTCTCCTGGGAAGCAGGAACGAAGGGCACTCTGCACGTGCTCAGGGGCACGGTTTCTTTCGAAATGGGGCTCGAGTCAAATGACCAGGCCCTGGCTCGGGGAGGTTTGGGGAAGGAGGTTGGGGAGCCGCCCGCAAGACACAAACGATCGCGCCCCACCACCCTCGTCCCGTCCCCCCCCCCTTACCCGGCAACCCCAAAGCGCGGCCGCCGCCATCTTTCGAAGGGAGGGAAGGAGCGGGCCGACCTTCCCGCCGGCGCCTTCCGATGACGTCAGGGAGGGGAAGCGCCGGGCCGCCTCGCGTCGGGCGTTCACGAGAGCAGCCAGCGCGCAGGCGCAGAGAGGCGCTCGCCCCCCCCATTCGTTGTCCCGGTTGCCGCGGCAACGGGCCTTCCGGCCGACGGCGGCTTAGCCTCGTCATCCGGGTCTTCCTCGAGATGCCCTTCATTGGCTGCCTTGAGGAGCGGAGCTCACGAGGCGGCTCACAGGATGTGACGTCATTTGAGAAGGTCCGCTTTGGACGTGCTCAGGGGCAATCTGCTTACTGTACTTTATGTAATAGATTATATTCTATTAATTCTATTATAGATTATATTCTATTAATTCCATTATATATTATTTTAGATTATATTCTATTAATTCCATTATATATTATTTTAGATTATATTCTATTAATTCCATTATATATTAAATCTATTATATACTAAATATCATATTTTAACCATGTTATACAGTACGTTTATTATTCTATTATATATAAAAATTTTATATCCTACCTGGAAGAGGGAACAAGCTTGTTTTCTCCTGCTGGAGGGGGCAGGGGCAGGACTCGAACCCATGGCTTCAGTTTGCAATACATGAGATTCCCACTCAACCTCAGGAAGAACTATTCTGAGAGGAATTGCTGCTTGGCAGCGGGACAGTCTCCTTCCCAACTGCTGCTTGGCTGCTGTTCCTGCAGCAATGCACACTCCCCCCCCCAACCTGGTCATGCAAAACTGGTGCCAATGTTGAGCTTTGCTTATTTCCATCTTCTCTCCCTTTCCCAACAGATTTGCAAGCTGCTATGGCAAAATGCATGTGTCCCCGATTGCTTTGCCAGAAAAGCCACCAAAGCATAGAGAGAGCGCCAAGTTTTAATTTACCCAAGTAAGTCAAGCTGATTCAGTTCACCGTTTCAAACAGTGTGTGTGGGGGGGAAATAGGAAACTTTGTTTAGTCGTTCCCATAACTTTATGGTGTTTCCTTGGTGTGCATTAATGAAGTATTATTGAGCCTAGGGCTTGTTATAAATTCTGGAAAGAGGCTGTAAAAGGCCAGTTTTTCTCTAAAGAGTAAAAAGGAGGGTTTATGTGTGTATAATTACTTTTTTCCTAGAGTAAAGGGGGAGCAGGATTTAAGGAAAGGGAGATTTGTAACTTTGAATTTTACTTTGAATTTTTTATATATAAAACTTGGAATTTGTGAACTCACAGTGTTCAAGGTCTGTGTTCTGTACACAATTTTTTCTGCTCCAAAAGTCTTTAAGTTTTACAAGATAAATTGCAGTATCTGATTTTCATCAGCCTTAAGCCTTTAAAAAAGGGGGGGTTTCTTTGTTCTGTCTGAGCTTTTCCCTCCCCATCTTCTTACTTCTGTGCTCAAACAGGTAAATCTACTCCTGAGTATGCTTCATTTAACAAGGAAAGTGCAAGGGGGGGGATGTTTGATAAAGGTACCCCTACCTCACTTTCCTATGTGTGGTATTTTAATTCTTAAACTGCTGCAAATACATTGGTTCACTAGGCTTCAAAAAATTATTCACTTTAAATTCTTACAACAGGCTTGCCGATCAGAAGGTTGGTGGTTCGAATCCCCGCAATGACGGGGTGAGCTCCCGTTGCTCGGTCCCAGCTCCTGCCCACCTAGCAGTTCAAAAGCACGTCAAAGTGCAAGTAGATAAATAGGTACCGCTCCGGCGGGAAGGTAAATGGCATTTCCGTGCGCTGCTCTGGTTCACCAGAAGCAGCTTAGTCATGCTGGCCACATGACCCGGAAGCTGTACGCTGGCTCCCTTGGCCAATAAAGCGAGATGAGCGCCGCAACCCCAGAATTGTCCGCGACTGGACTTAACAGTCAGGGTTCCCTTTACCTTTATCTGTATCTATCTATCTATGCTAGTTGCCAGATGGTTTACAACGCTTTAAACATCGCATCAAATAATCCAGAAGAAAGCAAATTCAAGGAGATTCAGTATTGTCTCTGTTTCTTGCATTGTGCATCTGACAGGGAGGGAGCCCTGCTAAGGCTCTCTCTCTGGGTTCGCGGACTCCCCTCTGGGGCCGGACCTAATTTTTATAACAAGAATTCCCCAGGATACACTCCAGGACATGGACAGAGAGGGGAATGAAAACAATGCCCCATTTTTCTGTTGCCCGGAATCCTCCAGTTCTGTGATGTTACCCATCTGTCAAGAAATATTGAAAATACACTACAGCCATTTGCCTTCTGACCACTGTGATTGAGAGCCAGTGTGGTGTAGTGGTTAAGAGCGGTAGACTCGTAATCTGGGGAACCGGGTTCGTGTCTCCACTCCTCCACATGCAGCTGCTGGGTGACCTTGGGCTAGTCACACTTCTCTGAAGTCTCTCAGCCCCACTCACCTCACAGAGTGTTTGTTGTGGGGAGGAAGGGAAAGGAGAATGTGAGCCGCTTTGAGACTCCTTCGGGTAGTGATAAAGCGGGATATCAAATCCAAACTCTTCTTCTTCTTCTTCTTCTTCTTCTTCTTCTTCTCAGCAAGGAACTGCCAGTGAGCGTAACTGATAGCTCCAGTCTCCAGCACCCGGCGGGAAGCTGTCGAATCTTTCTCAGACTTCTTCAATGACTTCTTTAATGAAGCTTGCATAACATGTTGCCACCAAGAACAGGGGTTTAGGACAATTATGCTCCCTTAGGTCACCACCATTTGAGGAACTCCAATTTTGTTTTATTCTAAACAAAATAAAATAAAAAATTCCTTCCAGTAGCACCTTAGAGACCAACTAAGTTTGTTCTTGGTATGAGCTTTCGTGTGCATGCACACTTCTTCAGATACACTGAAACGGAAGTCACCAGACCCTTAAATATAGTGAGGGAGTGGGGAGGGGTATTACTCAGAAGGGTGGTGGGAATGGGATAGGTGTGGAAAACCTGTTGACGACTCTTAACGGCTGCAATTGGTCTTGCAGGGAAAGGCAAGGGGTGAGATGGCTAAAGATAGCTTTGTCATGTATAATGAGATAAGAATCCAATGTCTTTGTTCAGACCAGGTTTCTCCATGGTTTTAAGTTTGGTGATTAGTTGCAATTCAGCCACTTCTCTTTCCAGTCTATTTCTGAAATTTCTTTGTATTAAGACAGCTACTTTGAGATCTTTTATAGAATGTCCTGGGAGATTGAAGTGTTCTCCTACTGGTTTCTCTGTCTTGTGATTCCTGATATCAGATTTATGTCCATTTATCCTTTGGCGTAGGGTTTGGCCTGTTTGTCCAATATAGAGAGCTGAAGGGCACTGTTGGCATTTGATTGCATACACAATGTTAGAAGATGAGCAATTAAATAGTCCTGAGATGGTATGTTTGATGTTGTTGGGGCCAGTAATGGTGTTGTCCGGGTTTACGTGGCAGCAAAGTTGGCATGTTTTATTCTGATGTATGAAGCATGTTTTATTATGATGTATTATTCTGATGTATTAAGCATGTTTATATCATTATATCATTTTAATTTTCTTTATTACTGTATTGTGAAGTCTCCTTAATTGACCCTCCCTTCTAAAGTAAATGGTGTTTCACCTGTGCTGTCTAAATCCCAATGTAGGGAATCTACTTGTGTAATACAATACTGTTAGACCTGCCATAAAGATACTTCTCTTTTGACGAATATTGTTGTTGTTGTTCAGTCGTTCAGTCGTGTCCGACTCTTCGTGACCCCATGGACCAGAGCACGCCAGGCACGCCTATCCTTCACTGCCTCCCGCAGTTTGGCCAAACTCATGTTAGTAGCTTCGAGAACACTGTCCAACCATCTCATCCTCTGTCGTCCCCTTCTCCTTGTGCCCTCCATCTTTCCCAACATCAGGGTCTTTTCCAGGGAGTCTTCTCTTCTCATGAGGTGGCCAAAGTACTGGAGCCTCAACTTCAGGATCTGTCCTTCCAGTGAGCACTCAGGGCTGATTTCCTTCAGAATGGATAGGTTTGATCTTCTTGCAGTCCATGGGACTCTCAAGAGTCTCCTCCAGCACCATAATTCAAAAGCATCCATTCTTCGGTGATCAGCCTTCTTGATGAGCCTTCAGCCATCAAGACAAATATAAAACCCTGTAAACCAATTTTCCTTACTAGAATCCCATTCTGTGTTAAACATGTAATTTTTACTATGATAGAATTGTTTCCTGTATCTAACCAATATTAGAATGTAATTTCTCTGTACGTTAGAAATTCTTTTCTGTATTAAGAAAGTTGCTTACAAACTTGTGTGCCCCTAACATGCTTCAAAGTAAGCACTCTTTCCCCATGCAACCGCTTTCTCACAGCGACACCTATTGAGTCTGTTTAGAATAACATGAATACACATGGCCCGGTATATCAGAAATAACCTTTATTTGACCGACATGTAAAAACATTGACATCCATGATAGTGTCCAGAACAAGATATCACACCACCATAAGAGCTGTCACCCAGGGGCGTAGCTAGCCGCTGGGCTGCCGGGGGCGGCAAGCCCAGCGGCACCCATGGGGGCGGGGCGTCGCTCCGTGCGCATGACGTCATGACGCATGCGCACGGAACAACGCCTCCGCGCGGGCCAGTTGGCCCGCCCCTCTCCCGCTGCGCTCCGTGAGCGGAGCCGTCCCGGGGAAAGGAGAGGGGTTGGGCCAGCGAGGGGGGGTGTCATTCCCCTCGCTGGCCTGTCCCTGTCCTTGCACCCCCAGGTGACGGAGGGAGCGGCGGCGCGTGGGAGTGGCGGGAGGGGCCGCCGCTTGTCACCCCCACCCGCCGCTCGTCACCCTGTCACTGGGGGCGTACCGCCCCTCCCCAGCGACGCCCCTGCTGTCACCAAAAGGTGTTGAGAACCCAGAATTGTCATTGGTCTTCAAAGATTGCCCCAGCAATTTCAAAAGGATCTGTTCCTGCAGAGGAAAGATAGCAAGCCCCCCACTAGAAAGGGACTTATCCCAGAATCCTCCTCCTCGACGCCATGATCCACCGGCACAGCTTTCTGTCATCTTCCCTTTCATTCAGTTAGTAAATCACACCTCGGGAAGGAAATTCTCCCTTCGATCGGTTACCGGCAGCAACGATTCACAACTTCCGCCGATTTACTTGGAATAGGAAAAGGGGGGGGGGACGGGGACTCATCTTAAAATGACAGCTGCCAGACTCAAACTCACAATATTCTTGTAAATATCCCTTGCCCTGTTGAGTGATGCTGTAGTTATGTTTTGTTCTCTTTATTGCTTTATTGGTACACTGATGCTCTCTACTTGAAACAATGTATAACGCTGCAAATTTCCCCTTCCGAGCGTAACCAATGCCTATGTCAGGAGTTAATAACCTCCCTCTCTGAATTCTCTTTTCATAGAATCATAGAATAGAATCCTAGAGTTGGAAGAGACCCCAAGGGCCATCCAGTCCAACCCCCTGCCAAGCAGGAAACACCATCAAAGCATTCCTGACAGATGGCTGTCAAGCCTCCGCTTCAAGACCTCCAAAGAAGGAGACTCCACCACACTCCTTGGCAGCAAATTCCACTGTCCAACAGCTCTTACTGTCAGGAAGTTCTTCCTAATGTTTAGGTGGAATCTTCTTTCTTGTAGTTTGAATCCATTGCCCCGTGTCCGCTTCTCTGGAGCAGCAGAAAACAACCTTTCTCCCTCCTCTATATGACATCCTTTGATATATTTGAACATGGCTATCATATCACCCCTTTTGTATTAGCTGATACTGTAACCTTAATGCTACAACACCCAATACGTTAGAATTGTTTTGCTATATTTGACAAATGTTTTAAGAATGTAACTTTTATAACCATGTTAGATTTCTCTTCTGTGATAGGAAATCATATCG
This sequence comes from Lacerta viridis, assembly GCA_900245905.1. Taxonomy (NCBI): domain Eukaryota; kingdom Metazoa; phylum Chordata; class Lepidosauria; order Squamata; family Lacertidae; genus Lacerta; species Lacerta viridis. Next base: position 59,724 of record OFHU01003470.1, on the reverse strand, counting down.
TTTGAAACCCACCCCTCCTATACCACAATGACACCTAGTGTGTCTGCTTAGATAGGACACAAATACACATGGACAATGAAATAATAGAAACCAGTTTATTCATCAATAAAGAAATTTCACATCCATATTGGAAGCCATTGCCGGAAGAATCGCTCCACCATCTTATCTTGGGGGGGGGGGTGTCTTGGCAGCAGCCACAGCGGTGCAGAAGATTTTTTTCCTTCCCCCTTTTCTACTTCTTGTGGTTCTTGTTTTTGTTTTTTTGTTTTTTGTTTTTTGTTTTTTTTTTACCTTTTGTGGTTGTTGTTATTCCTTTGTATTTGTATCTGCGAAAGGTTTTTAAATTCGTTGTGAAATTGTTAAATCTAAATCTAAATAAAGTTGATATTGTTTTAAAAAAGGGAAAAAAAGAAACCAAGGCGACCAAAGGGTTGTAACAGATTGGAATATGTTTATTGGCAGAAAATTTATATATGAAGGTTTCTTTCTCTGATGGTTGGTCAATTCCTGAAAATTAAAGAAAAACAGAACTGTTAGTCAAGATCCTCAAACGCCACCTCCCTTAACACCACCCAAGTTCTCAATTAAAGTAACAGTCACCCGCAACCTTTCTCTCTCTTACCTATGTGCTATTTGGGAGGGGGTCTCGGCAGCAGCCACAGCGGGGCAGAGCGTAGGTGTTTCTGAAAAAAAAGAAGGAAACTTTTTTTACAGGGAGTCCCAGGTGGGCAAAGGGCTCTTGGGCTCTGGGAGAAGAGGAGGCTGGACCAGACGGGCCCTTGGCCTCATCCTGCAGGCCCTCCTCCTGTGTTTCCCAAGGCCCCCCTCCAATTACCTCCAAGGCGAGAGGCCTTCTCTTGGGCTCCACTCCCTCCCGGGCGGCGGCTCCCAGCCTGATCCTTGCTGCAAAACAAACAAACAAATGGAGACGTCAGTAGATGCCTGGCTCCCAGCCCCATAGCCCCAGTCTGGGCCAGGAGGGTGGGGGACCTGGGAAGGGGGCATTTCCGCTTACCTGTTCTGACTACCTGCTCCACCTCCGTACGGGGTCCCGGCCGCCTTGGCGCAGAAGCAGCAGCCAAGGGCTCTGGAACGACTCGAAGAGCGGGGAACCTTGGCTGCTGCTTCTGCGCCAAGTGCGGCCGGGATGGAAGCTCACCCGTACGGAGGTGGAGCAGTGAAGCTGGGGCTGGGAGCCGCCGAGATGTTGCGGTCCCGGGAGCTGGATGTGGAGCCTCGTCCCTGGAGGCGTGGCTCTGTTGTTCTTCGCCACGTCGCTCCAGGGATCTGGCCAGGACTACGTAGAAAGGCCCCCGCTCTGCAAAAAAAAAATGGAGGAATCAGCATTAATGAGGGGGGACATGGGAAGGCAGCATTCCTTAATGTCCGGACACTCAATTGGCATTTCTACTTACTTGAAGTGGGAGCCTTTCCATGCCCGTCCTGGCCGGCCTCTCGCCTCCGCTCAGTTCTGCGTGCCCCGCTGGGCTGCTGCTGGGGTGGGGGGGTGGGAGTAATAGCCCTCCCCAGGCCACGGCCCTGCGAAGGAAGAAGAACATTGTGCTTTTTAAGAGACAGGGGTTCCTGTGGGCCTGCAACCCCCCAACCACCACCTCCCTGCACATGTGGGGGACGGATTCCCCATGGAATTAACTTACCTCGATGGTAAGGAGTGGGGAGAGCTGTGGCCGTCTCAACAGTCTTTGGCGACCTAGGAGACAGAAATAAAAAAAATAGACATTTAAATTGCCCGCCCTCACAAAAGGGGGTAACCCAAATGCCCCCAAATGCAAGCATACACCAAAAGGGGTGTAACCCAAGACCCCCCAAATGCATCATGCATACATCACAAAAGGGGTGTAACCCAAGACAAAAGGGGTGTGCCCCCAAATGCATCATGCATACATCACAAAAGGGGTGTAACCCAAGACTGCCCCCAAATGCATCATGCATACATCACAAAAGTGTAATAATAATAATAATAATAATAATAATAATAATAATAATAATAATAAGCTAGGCCTCCTACCTCCACCATTCATATTGTATTTGTATTTGTATTAGTCTCTGGCTCTCTGTCTCTCTGGCTCTGTCATCTGACAGGCATCCCCCCTTGCGGGGCATTTATAAGGCTTTCCTGAAAATCAGCTCTTTGTGACATCAGCTGGCAAACTGGGGCCAGGCTGCCTAATTAAGAAAAATATTTTTCTTAATTAGGCAGCCTGGCCCCTGTTTGCCAACTGATGTCACAAAGTGCTGATTTTTAGGAAAGCCTTATAAATGCCCTGCAAGGGGGGATGCCTGTCAGATCAAAGTGTGCTGGGATGAGGCCACCATGGGTCAGGCAAGAGGGTCTCACAGACCTACGAATCCCAGAACCCCTAACAAACTACAACTCCCAGGATCCTATGGGGGGAAGACACCTGCTTTTTAGAACAGGGAGGAAAACCTGCAGGTCACTCCCCCCAATTTCCTAGGAACCAGGAACGGGAAGCTCAAGTGCTGCTAACAGGGTGACTTCACAGAGCAGGGTGGATAAAATATTGCTCCAAAAGTTGGGTGCCTCCCCTGGCTGTACATTTCTAAAATAAAATATACAAAACAAAACAAAATAAAACCTACATAAAGCCAGAGTGTTTTGTTTTGTGTTGTGTAGGCTCCTGTTTGTTATGAGCAAATGGCTTGAGATACCTATTAGGTCCATCAATTACCATATAGCAACACAAAAAACAGCGACAATTTGTTGTTGACAAAGGACAGCTGGACATATAAAGGGCCCCGTTACCTTCAGTAGCTTAGGGCTTCATCAAACTTAAATCTGGCTCTGCATCGGACGTTCAGCTTCCAAACAACGTTCGCAAACCAGAACACTCACTTCCGGGGTTGCAACATTTGGGGGCCAAAATGTTCGAGTCGCAAGGCGTTCGAGATCCGAGGTACGACTGTATGTTCTTCTAAAAATTTAAATAAAATAATGCTTTCAGCTTTGGGTTTTTCTGCGCTGAATGAAATGGTCTTGAATAGATGCTGTGAGCTATCTTTAGCGGTTGTGGAAAGCTTTTGAGTATTTCAAATGTCAGTGAGGCTAATCCTGCGTTGTCTGCTTCATGTTGCATTTGTGACGTTCTATCGTGTCGTTGTTGTTTATTGTTTGCAAGCCGCTTTGCGATTCGCGCGAACGAAAAGCAGCGTAGAAATATCATTTCTGGCGCTACCAAACAAACAAATAAAACGGGGGAAAGTGCATCTATTGAGTTACACCGCTTGAGTTTTCCTGCTTGAGTTACACTGAGTTGCTGGGTCATGTCGGTTAGCTATGCTGGTGAATCTTGTCACATTGCTGCCTAGATGGGCAGTAGGCTCTTACGACCATTGGGTCCTAAGAGGGCACAAAACTGTATGTTTCTCCTCCTATTTACTGTTAATGAGACGGGAGTAGTGTTCATTTTAGTTACGATGTCCTGGTAAATGGATGTTCAGCCAGCCTAAATCAGAAACTAGTAGGTGTACAAGTGGGACCTGCAAGTAAATGTTGCAGGGTGCTGTTTAGGGTGCCAGCCAGCCATGTGCTGTGAACCTCCCCGCCAACTACCCCTCTGTTACGGTACTAAGTATATTATTTCTGAGGTGTTCCAGGTCACTTTTTCTATCCACCCCACCTCGATGCCTTGAGGTCCGTCTGTGTGGATAATCCCCTTTTATTATAACTACAGATAACTTAATAACAGGGTTCTCTTGTCCAGCTGACGTGGCCTGTTTTATATATATACAGGTGAAAATTAGAATATCGTGGAAAGGTTCGTTTCTTTCAGTAATTCAACTTAAAAGGTGAAACTAATATATGAGATAGACTCACGACATGCAAAGCGAGATATGTCAAGCCTTTATTTGTTATAATTGTGATGATTATGGCGTACAGCTGATGAGAACCCCAAATTAACAATCTCAACTTTGGGGTTTTCATCAGCTGTGCGCCATAATCATCACAATTATAACAAGCAAAGGCTTGACATATCTCGCTTTGCATGTCATGAGTCTATCTCATATATTAAACTCCAGTAGCTAATGAAAACAATTGCTTACATAAATGGACTTTTCCACGATATTCTAATTTTTTGAGTTTCACCTGTATATTGCTCTGGGCTCCTGGGTTGAGAATACCTCAGTTCTGGGGGTCTCTCTCTCTCAGATTCCCCCCACTGCCGTCAGTTAGCTAAACCCTTTTAGCAACTGTGCAGCCTTCCCGAGGTTTCTGCCCTTTTGCCCCTCCTGAGTGAAACTCCAAGACACAAACTATCACCCTGCAGGTCAGTTTTGCCTTTTCCCTGAGTTCACCTCCTCATGAGCATCCATATATGGCTGGACCAAATAAATGCCTCTTTTCTCTTGGCTCAACAAAAACAAGTCTTTATTTATTTCAGAACATCATGTTTCGCGTATTTCAATAGTTCATCAGCTTAGTTACATCTAAATATAAACTCTTTCAGTATAACCGACTGATCTTCATCCTATCCTAGCCTAACCACCACTATCCTGGCCCCACACCCCTCTTCTTCCCTGTTTCCACACACACCCTCCCTCTTCTCAACTGCCAAAACAGCCATTTCCTCCTTTTAAACAGGGGGTCGCCCCTTCCCCAAAGGATGAACTGTCTGTCAAAATGAAGGTGGCTTAACTCTTTCTGCGCTGGGATGTCATACCTCCTCCACCCTAGGGCCAATCCAGCCAGCCATGCTTTTTTTCCTAGGGTAATTCCTCCATGGTATTTCCATGTGCAAAGCAAAGACATCACCTTGCCGACAAAGGTCCGTATAGTTAAAGCTATGGTTTTCCCAGTAGTGATGTATGGAAGTGAGAGCTGGACCATCAAGAAGGCTGATCGCCGAAGAATGGATGCTTTTGAATTCTGGTGCTGGAGGAGACTCTTGAGAGTCCCATGGACTGCAAGAAGATCAAACTTATCCATCCTTAAAGAAATCAGCCCTGAGTGCTCACTAGAAGGACAGATCCTGAAGTTGAGGCTCCAGTACTTTGGCCACCTCATGAGAAGAGAAGACTCCCTGGAAAAGACCCTGATGTTGGGAAAGATGGAGGGCACAAGGAGAAGGGGACGACAGAGGATGAGATGGTTGGACAGTGTTCTCGAAGCGACTGGCATGAGTTTGGCCAAACTGCGGGAGGCAGTGAAGGATAGGCGTGCCTGGCGTGCTCTGGTCCATGGGGTCACGAAGAGTCGGACACGACTGAACGACTGAACAACAACAACATTTCCATGTGCCCAGCCACCTCCACCCCTGCCCTAACAGATGCTCAAGTGTTCTGTAGTAGCTTCATTGGGCTTTTGCGAGAAGGCTTTTTTGTGTGTACTTCTGCAGACTCCAAGACTGCTCTCTGTTTTGGTGTTGCTTTGGTTTGATGTTGGTATATAGGATTGCAGTATCTATCCTTTGAAAGCATGGTTCAGGTACTCTCCATCGCTGGCGGAGGAAGGGGGTGCGGTGGGGGCAGTCCGCCACGGGTGCAGTCAATGGGGGTTTGTGTGTGTGTGACTAAATGCAACTTGACGCTGTCTGTGGAACCGAGCAGGGTTGAATTTTGTCGCGATGCATCCTCTTCCCGGCGATCGGCCAGGCTCTCCTTGCCCGTTCCATACATGTCCTGCCCTTGGGGGGACGGACGGACCCTGCCATGCCTCGTGAGGAGCAGCACATCTTCGAGCGCAGCCACACACACACACCGAGGGGGTGACATTCGGCGCACTGCCCCCTGCGACTCCCAAGCCTCAGGGTAAGGGGGAAAGCTGTGCTGCTTTGCCAGCGGCCTCCCCCCCCTTTTTTGCAAGTGTGTTTTTATTTTCAGATAACAAAACAAGTACACATTTACCAAATATAATCTTTAAATTATAACATAAACTCCGCCAAGTTTCCTGACTTCCCTCCTTCTCTACTTTAGTTTTCTGGATTCCTTCATTCATCCACTTTCTCTTAACTTTCTCCATATTTTATTTACATTACAATAATACCACTATCTACGGTTATTCTTTCTGTTATATTGCAAGTATTTCACCACCACCTGTCAGTGTCAAGAGGAAGGGGGAATTTCAATGCGGGAGGGTGACAGAATTCCACACCAGGGACCACCTGACCTTGTTACGCCACTGCACACAACCCTGGAGGTTGACAGCCTCACGCTCTACACGCTCTACCGACTGAGCTATCCCAGCAGTAAAGGACCACAAGGAACCAGAAGAGCAAATATTTCCCTTGGTCAGAGACTGGAGCCCCTTTGTTCACAGCAATGTTATTCCGAGGTGGGGAAAACCTTTAAGAGCCAGTGTGGTGTAGTGGTTAAGAGCGGTAGACTCGTAATCTGGGGAACCGGGTTCGCGTCTCCTCTCCTCCACATGCAGCTGCTGGGTGACCTTGGGCTAGTCACACTTCTCTGAAGTCTCTCAGCCCCACTCACCTCACAGAGTGTTTGTTGTGGGGGAGGAAGGGAAAGGAGATTGTTAGCCGCTTTGAGACTCCTTCGGGTAGTGATAAAGCGGGGTATCAAATTCAAACTCCTCTTCTTCTTAAGCCCCGCAACCAAACAAACCGGACCCTGCACTTGTCATCCGTGGCCCTTCTCTATGTCCTCCATCCCAGAGTGTTTTGGAGGGTGGCAATAAGAGAATGGGCCTTTTCTGGTGTGGCTCCCTGATTACAGAATAGTCTTCAAAGGCTCGCCTTGGCACCATCAATACATGTCTCTTTACCGAGGCCGTTGGCCATTAATCAATCTATGGCCTGTGAAAGTGTGGGGGGGGGGAAGGAGAGGATTGTTTATTACTATGAACTATTAAAATATTGGGCTATATGTTATTCACTATGCTATCCAGTTATTCCCAGGCACACCACCTGCAGATGGTGGAGATGCCAGGCGCCATCTTGGCTCCCGGGCATCTTGGCTCCCGGGTATCTTCAACTGATCACCAGCGGCCAACAGCCAGGTGCAAAATGCGCTGTGGTCTAAACCACAGAGCCTAGGGCTTGCCGATCAGAAGGTCAGCGGTTCAAATCCCCGCATGACGGGGTGAGCTCCCGTTGTTCTGTCCCTGCTCCTGCCCACCTAGCAGTTCGAAAGCACGTCAAAGTGCAAGTAGATAAATAGGTACCGCTCCGGCGGGAAGGTAAACGGCGTTTCTGTGCGCTGCTCTGGTTCGCCAGAAGTGGCTTAGTCATGCTGGCCACATGACCCGGAAGCTGTACGCCGGCTCCCTCGGCCAGTAAACGTGAGATGAGTGCCGCAACCCCAGAGTTGTTTGCGACTGGACCTAACGGTCAGGGGTCCCTTTACCTAATTTCAAATACTGCCATGAAGCTTCTGCCCACAAATCAGTTTTGCAAAATGCACAGTGACAAACAACACAGGACTCTTTGTAAGCCACAAGAGAACACTTTTAATATAGACATCGACTTCATACAAGACATGTGGTTTTGGTTTGACTCATTGTCTAGTTGTACATTTTCCAAGGAAAAAAAAACCTAAAAAAACTTTTCAGACATTCACAGAAGTTTCCAGGTGGAATATTTCCCATAGGAGAAACAGATACAGAGTTATCAGCACTACTTGCCTTCTTCAGAGGGTCTTTCCAAAGGGTTTCTCTAACCAGGGAAAGGGTGGGAGCAAGAATTGATAGCCACCCACCACTGGCGTTTATTTACCAAAGACATAGTGTAAAAATTCAACGAGGCGACGCCACTACATAGAACCAGACTGTGCATGTTAAGACAGTTTCAATTCAAAAACAAAAACCCAGGACAGTAAAATAGGGAAAAAAATTTATTTTTTAAAAAAGGAACTAAAATTACTCCAGAAAGCAACTGAGTTGTCTTACCATCTTCACATCCATATTTTTTTTTTAAAAAAAATCCCAACAAGAAAGTACAAACCCCAAGCGCTCTCCCTTCGTATTTAAAAACGCCCCTGGCCAAAAAAACAAAACTTAGGCATTCCTGTCAATCCGTACGTCTATCTCCCTGCCACGAAGCTGGATCCCGTTCATCATACGGCAGGCTCTTTCGGCGACTTCCAGGGATTCAAATCGGACCACGCCGCACCCTTTGGACTTGCCGTTCTCCATTTTGATGTCTGCATACATGACGTGGCCTGTGGGAGAAGACTTGGCTTTAGCCCGGCTCCGTCCTCCTTTCTCAACCTTTCAGCACTGCATTCCTTATCAGTTATAGCTCTGCCTTATCCATTTCTGTACTGCTTCCATGTTATTTTGATACTGGCTCTCGTAGGTGAACGCCTTGACTTTAAGTCTGAGAGCTGGTCTGGAAGTCTGGAGCAGCAGAGAGATGCTGGCAGGTAGGCCACTCGGCCTTTTATTAGAGGTACCCAAATGATTTCCTCAAACGCTCAAGCTGTGCGGCTGCAAACCTGAAGCTCAGTGTCGTAGCATCTGCTTTGCATGGGGAATGTATCAGGTTTGATCTCCAGGTAGAGCTCGGAGAGACTTCATGCCTCAAAACCCCAGAGAGCCGCTGTCAGTCGGTGTAGACCAGGGTTTCCCCAAACTTGGGCCTCCAGCTGTTTTTGAACTACAATTCCCAACAGCCCTGACCACGGATTCTGCTAGCTACGGATCAGGGGTGTTGTAGTCCCAACAACAGCTGGAGACCCAAGTTTGAGAAACCCTGTTGTAGACAATACTGAGTGCCAAAAACAAACCCCTGTGTTGCAATGAGAACCAATCACAGAAATAAAGACACAACACGTAGGCCAGGGGTCAGCAAACTGTTTCAGCAGGGGGCCGGTCCACTGTCCCTCAGACCTTGTGGGGGGGGGGCCGGACTATATTTTGAAAAAAAAAAAAAAAAAACAAATTCCTATGCCCCCAAATAACCCAGAGATGCATTTTAAATAAAAGGACACATTCTACTCATGTAAAAACATGCTGATTCCTGGACCGTCCACGGGCCGCATTTAGAAGGCAATTGAGCTGCATCTGGCCCCTGGGCCTTAGTTTGGGGATCCCTGGATAGGCCCCTGACATAGGCCAATAACTGTTAGAGCATATATAATGGAATAATGGTATCATTCAAAAAGTAGAAATAAATCTTATTAGCCTACGTGTTGTGTCTATATTTCTGTGATGTACAGGTGAAACTCGAAAAACTAGAATATCGTGGAAAGGTTCATTTCTTTCAGTAATTCAACTTAAAAGGTGAAACTAATATGTGAGATAGACTCATGACATGCAAAGCGAGATATGTCAAGCCTTTATTTGTTATAATTGTGATGATTATGGCGTACAGCTGATGAGAACCCCAAATTAACAATCTCAACTTTGGGGTTTTCATCAGCTGTATGCCATAATCATCACAATTATAACAAACAAAGGCTTGACATATCTCGCTTTGCATGTCATGAGTCTATCTCATATATTAAACTCCAGTAGCTAATGAAAACAATTGCTTACATAAATGGACTTTTCCACGATATTCTAATTTTTCGAGTTTCACCTGTAGACAATAGTGGGGAGGTGGACTCTGTGCAAGGCAGCTTCCTATGCGGACAAACTTAATCAGCAACCCCCATGCTGTGTAAAAGTTTTTAGCCAAAGTCTAACCCTTTGCCCCCTCGAAATGGGGGAGCCAAGCCTTCAACGATGGGGGAAGGAAGTGGCAAATCCCTCTGCCCCAACCGATGCTAGATCTTACGGTAGTCAGGAGGACATCTACCCTCACTCAGGGGCGTCAGGCAACCATCCCGTCCCCAGAAGGCGCCTCCTGGCCCCGAGTGCCTTCTCCCAACAAGAGAACAGGCGCCGCTACAGGGATAAGCCTGACCACTGCATCTTCCCCGCCTGCTTCATCAGAACAGTCAGCTGAAAGAAAGAGGACTGTCCATCTTCCGGCTGACTGGATGCTTCTCCCGATTTAGTCAGTTCAAAATCTACAAGAGATCTCTTCTCAGGGGACAATGCATCTGCCACACAGCCTGCTCTGGGAACTCGGCAGGAAAGAACTGGGAATTGGAGGGGTCTCCCTGCCACTTGGGAGGGGGGGCGTGCCTGATCTAATCCTGCCTAATAGAGCAACATGGGAGGGGCAACCCAGCCCACCCAACGATCCTCTCCCTCCTCCCGTGTCTTTTGGGAATTAAGCTACTCACCACACTCATTGAACTTGTCTTTCAGCATTTTCCACGTGAAATCAAAAGGAAGCTAGGAAGAGAGAGAAAGTTGTAGTCAGAATCATCGTCACAGGGCCCCCCCAACAATCACCCACCAGGGGGAATAAATGCACAACCACCCACCAGAAGTCAGGAACCAACCCCCTGCTAGGAAACTCAAAATGCTTTCCTACCACAATGCAGAAACTTTCCGCCCAAGACCTGCGCTACATCCAGCCACACAACCTATTGAGGTTCGAGCCTATGAAAACTTCCCTGCAAGCTCAGTTCTGATTTCTGACAGGGGGCGGGGTGGGGTGTGCGGTACTGGGCAGAGGGAGGAAAATCTACTTGGAGCAGCAGCCCAAAGCTGAACCCAGTGGCTTGCCATCTTGCCCCTTACTCACATTTCTCACAAAAATCTGGCAAGCCTTCCTGGCTACACCGGCGGCAGCGGCAGGTCCTCCGGTCCCGAGGGCGCCAGCGAAGCTCCCGGCGGCAAAGTTCCCCCTGTCCATCTCCATCGTCCTCTCAAAGGTGCTCCCCATGGCGAGCCCCATCCTGTCTAGCCCTGCTCCCATGGCGGGCCCCATCCTGTCCATGTTGGTTGCGGCAGCCCCCATACGGTCCAGCCCCATCCTGTCCATGTTGCTGGCCGCGATGCGGTCCAGCCCTATCCTGTCGATGGAGGCTGCCCCCATGCGGTCCAACCCCGCGGGCATCCTGTCCATCACGGGGCCCATTCCTGCGGGCGGCCCATTCCCCGCGGGCCCCATCCCCGCAGGGACCATGCGGTCCATGCCCAGGCCCATCCTTTCTATGCCAGAGCTCATGCGGTCCACGCCGGCGCCCATGGTTGTGCCGACACGGTCCATGGCGGAGCCCATGCGGTCAATGCCAAACCCTAGCCCTGTGCCCATCCTCTCCATCCCTGTCCCCATGCGGTCTATCCCGGAGCCCATGCGGTCCATGTTGGACGCCAAGTGGTCTATCCCAAGGGGAGCCATCCGGTCCATGCCAGAGCCCATCCTGTCCACGCCGGAGCCCATGCGGTCCAGCACCAGCCCCATCCTGTCCATCTCGGAGCCCACTCTTTCTATGCCATGCCCCATGCCCGAGGGGAGCCTATCGATGCCTGTGGCCATGCGGTCGAGGCCAGGGGCCATGCGGTCGATTGTGGGGATGCTGGCCCCGCCTCCGCCGCCACCTGCAAGAGAGAAAGAGGAGAGGAGACACATCAGCAAAGGAAAGTCAGGAACAAGCACTCTAGAAAGGAGCAACTCAAGAGAAAGACCCAAGCACAATTAGTGTAATTCAAACATTGGCTTTTATTGCATTAACAGGTTCACCCACAGCCGCTTCTCCCAGCAGATTATGGACTCTGAGGTTTGCCTCCTTCCAGGCCCGCAGCCCCATTTTTTAATAAATTTCCTATTTTACACCCCCTTTTGTGATGTATACATGATATATCTGGGGGTTGTCTTGGGTTACACCCCTTCTGTGATGTATCTGGGGGGTGGTCTTGGGTTATTCATTTTAATAACCTTAAAGATAGCAATGACTTCCCTTCTCCTATTATCAAGTGTACACAATTTCCCCCCAGGTATTCAATAAACATTTTCCAATCTTCTTTAAACATGCTTTTCTTGTTCTCTAGGTTAGGTCCACAAGCTGCGCATATTCCATCAGTTTAAGTTGCCATTCTTCTTTAGCTTGGACATCATTTTCACAATGTTTTCCTTCAGGATCGTACAAGCTGTAAATTTTATATGACGATTCCACAATCTTTCCCACATTTCTAATTGAATATTATGTCCCACATCCATCGCCCACTTTATCATCACCTCTTTTACCTCCTCATCCTTAGTGTACCATTCCAGTAAATAATTATACATTTTGGGTAACAGTTTTCCTCTTCCCTCCAATATTTCCATTTGAAATTTAGACTTATTATTTTCAAAATTATTTTCAAAATACCTACATTCCCTTCATTAAATTATATACCTGATATTGTATCCAACCTGTCAATTTATTTGCCACCTGTTCATACTGTTTAATTTTCCATCCTTTCTCCGATTCCACTAATAGCTCATCATATATTATCCAATTATCTTCTGTATTGATTTTTTTTTATTGTTAGAAGTTCTGTGGGTGACAGACACCTAGGTGTTTTCCTCTCTAATAAGTTTCTATATCTTTGCCAAACTTCATATAGCGGCTTTCTGAACACGTGCTAAAAATTCCTTGTGGACTTTCACTTTGTCTTGCCATAAATATGATTGCCACCCGTATCTATTGTTAAATCCCTGTAAATCCAATATTTCCTTGTCTTTTAATACCATCATGCATACATCACAAAAGGGGTGTAACCCCTTTTGTGATGTATGCATGATGTATCTTGGGGGTGGTCTTGAGTTACACCCCTTTTGTGATGTATGCATGATGTATCTTGGGGGTGGTCTTGGAGTTACACCCCTTTTGTGATGTATGCATGATGTATCTTGGGGGTGGTCTTGGGTTACACCCCTTTTGTGATGTATGCATGATGTATCTTGGGGGTTGTCTTGGGTTACACCCCTTTTGTGATGTATGCATGATGTATCTTGGGGGTGGTCTTGGGTTACACCCCTTTTGTGATGTATGCATGATGTATCTTGGGGGTTGTCTTGGGTTACACCCCTTTTGTGATGTATGCATGATGTATCTTGGGGGTGGTCTTGGGTTACACCCCTTTTGTGATGTATGCATGATGTATCTTGGGGGTGGTCTTGGGTTACACCCCTTTTGTGATGTATGCATGATGTATCTTGGGGGTGGTCTTGGGTTACACCCCTTTTGTGATGTATGCATGATGTATCTTGGGGGTGGTCTTGGGTTACACCCCTTTTGTGATGTATGCATGATGTATCTGGGGGTTGTCTTGGGTTACACCCCTTTTGTGATGTATGCATGATGTATCTTGGGGGTGTCTTGGGTTACACCCCTTTTGTGGTTGTGATGTCTTGGGTTACACCCCTTTTGTGATGTATGGGGTGTCTTGGGATGTATCTTTTGGGGGATGTATGTCTTGGGTTATTGATGTATCTTTAACAACCTTTGTGGTAAAGATTGGGTTACACCACCTTTTGACTGATGTATTGATGTATCCTTCTCTTCTATTATCAAGTGTGTACACAATTTATTTTAACCCTTAAAGATAGCCATGACTTCCCTTCTCCTATTATCAAGTACACACATTTTCCCCCAGGTATTCAATAAACATTTTTCTTTAAACATTTGCTTTTCTTGTTCTCATAGCTTTTCTTGTTCTCTAGGTTACAAGCAAGCTGCGCATATTCCATCAGTTTAAGTTGCCATTCTTCTTTAGCTTGGACATCATTTTCACAATGTTTTCCTTCAGGATCGTACAAGCTGTAAATTTTATATGATGATTCCACAATCTTTCCCACATTTCTAATTGAATATTATGTCCCACATCCATCGCCCACTTTATCATCACCTCTTTTACCTCCTCATCCTTAGTGTACCATTCCAGTAAATAATTATACATTTTGGGTAACAGTTTTCCTCTTCCCTCCAATATTTCCATTTGAAATTTAGACTTATTTTCAAAATTACATTCCCCCCTTCATTAGATAAATTATATACCTGACGATATTGTATCCAACCTGTCAATTTATTTGCCACCTGTTCATACTGTTTAATTTTCCATCCTTTCTCCGATTCCACTAATAGCTCATCATATGTTATCCAATTATCTTCTGTATTGATTTTTTTTTATCGTTAGAATTTCTGTGGGTGACAGCCATCTAGGTGTTTTCCTCTCTAAGTTTCTATATCTTTGCCACCATATAGCGGCTTTCTGAACACATGCTAAAAATTCCTTGTGGACTTTCACTTTGTCTTGCCATAAATATGATTGCCACCCGTATCTATTGTTAAATCCCTCTAAATCCAATATTTCATTGTCTTTTAATACCATCCATTCTTTTAGCCAGATCACACAGGACGATTCATAATACATTTTTAAGCCTCTTTCTTTTTTTATCCACCAACAATTTGTTTTATTCTTGGTGGTTTGCCCTGCCAGACAAACTTTTGACAGTATATTCTGCCACTCTTTGAATTGACTTGTCCCTTTGACCACAGGCAGCATTTGAAAAAGAAACAGAATTCTGGGTAAGGCATTCATTTTTATAGCCGCTATACGTCCCCACAATGATAAGTTTAATTTACACCATATATCTAAATCTCTTTTGATTTCCTTCCTTCTTTTTGACAGCTTGGGGGAGGATTGGGAGTCGCAGGAGGGCGGGCAGCATGCCATTGCCCCCCGTGCGGCTGGAGGGGGGCAGGATGTGGCTTTCTTTGACGGGGGGAGGGAGGGAGGGAGAGAAAGCTGGATCTACATCGGATAGCTGCCTGCACGGCTTTCTTTGATGGGGGGGTAGAGGAAGGGGGAATTTCAATGCGGGAGGGTGACAAAATTCCACACCGGGGACCACCTGACCTTGTTACGCCACTGCACACAACCCTGGAGGTTGACAGCCTCACGCTCCACCGACTGAGCTATGCCAGCAGTAAAGGACCACAAGGAACCAGAATAGCAAATATCTCCCTTGGTCAGAGACTGGAGCCCCATTGTTCACAGCAATGTTATACCGAGGTGGGGAAAACCTTCAAGCCCTGCAACCAACCAACCCACCCAGACCCTGCACTTGTCATCTAAGGCCCTTCTCTATGTCCTCCATCCCAGAGAGTTTTGGAGGGTGGCAATAAGAGAACGGGCCTTTTCTGCAGTGGCTCCCCGATTGTGGAATAGTCTCCCCAAAGGCTCGCCTTGGCACCATCATTACATGTCTCTTTGCCGAGCATTAAATAATCTATGGCCTGTGAAAGTGGGGTTGGGGTGGGAGAGAGGATTGTTTATTACTATGAAATACATCACCCCTTTTGTGATGTATGCATGATGTATCTGGGGGTGGTCTTGGGTTACACCCCTTCTGTGATGTATGCATGATGTATCTGCGGGGTGGTCTTGGGTTATTCATTTTAACAACCTTAAAGATAGCAATGACTTCCCTTCTCCTATTATCAAGTGTACACAATTTCCCCCCAGGTATTCAATAAACATTTTCCAATCTTCTTTAAACATGCTTTTCTTGTTCTCTAGGTTAGGTCCACAAGCTGCGCATATTCCATCAGTTTAAGTTGCCATTCTTCTTTAGCTTGGACCTCGCTCCGTCTGAATTATCCCTAACAAAAAGGACTCTGCAACCCCATTTCTCTGCCAGGCCCTGACTTGCTTCATCACTGGCTCACATTTTTGAACAAAAATCGGTGGGGTGTGCATTATGGAGGGTGGCTGGGCGGGGAACTGACCTGGTTACCCTAATTGCCATCTCCTTCCTCTTTGGTTGTCAGGCTAGTAAAAACAACAACCAGAAAACGCCCTTTCAAAGAAAGAGGGGGAAGCTGTCAGTGGCTGCTTTGCTGAGCACCCAAAAGATCCAAGCCTAAGAAAGGTTTGTCAAGAGTTGGGAAGACACCGAGTGGGCCACACTTACCCAGCCCTCTGTCCAGGGTGTCTCCAAAGCTACGAGGCATCCCCATTTCGTTCCTCGGGAAGTCTCTTTCAAACCCACCTCCGATCGCACGGTCCATTTCTGGAAACGAAGAGCAGTTTTTAGTCCTCTGCCAGGAGAGCGGAACAGTTCACTTTAAAGCCAACATCCTCTGCCAGGAGAGCGGAAAACACAAAGCCAACAGCCAACAAAGAAAACGCGGAAAACTTCCCAGTCAGTCTACGCTGACTGGCAGCGGCTTCCCAGAGTTTCAGGCGGGGGACATTTCCAGCCCTTAATGGAGACAACAGGGATTGTTATCTGCAAGCAAAGGGAGCGCTCTTGAATCCTGGAACTCAAGTCGGCAGAGCACGAGGCTCTTGATCTCAACGTCCACGTTGGGTGAAAGATTCCTGCACAGGGGGTTGCAGGATCCCTTCCAACTCAACAATTCTATGGGTTGGATGAGATGACCCTTGTGATCCCTTCCAACTCAACAATTCTATGATTCTTCTACCAAGCTACAACCCACCCCCAAAAACGAGCCCAGGGGAAAATTGCCTGGTACCAACACTCATCTTTTTGGCACCCAATAAAGGCATTTCTATTCTCTCGGGCTTTGGGGCCCAATTTATCGTGTTGTGCCAGGTAGGTGGGAATTGGTTGCCATTTCTATGTTCAGGCATATGCGGGGGAGGGCATTTTTTTCCATTTGATTATTGTGGATAAGCACTTTTAACTGTTGCATTGCTTTTAAATGATTAAACTTGTGGCAAATTGTATTATTGTGTTTTTACACTTGTAATAAAAATTGGGTTCAGCCCCAGAAGGGAGTCCACGAACCCGGAGGAGAGCCTTAGTAGGGCTCCCCTCCTCTACTCAAGAGCACTTATGAATAAATAGAGACGATACAGAATCTCCCAAAGCAAGGCGATTGCCCTTTATTAGGACTGCTGCAGCAGGGTGTCTTTGCAAGCAAAAAGACCATGAACAAAGGTGTGCAAGCTCCTATATAGACTTTTGAAATTCCCCCCTCCAGCTCAAGACCACCCCTCCATACATTAGAATTACATCACAAATTGGGAGGGTCTGGTAGCATCTTGGACCCTGCCCCCATGTCTCCTCTTGCCCTCCACGAAAAACCCATCAGTGAAACAAAAGATATTTACATTTCCCTATATCCCAGCCAAGTTAATCACACCTTTTTGTCTGACACTTAGATATCAGGATGCCAGAGATTATCACTCAGGCAGAGGTCTGCTGAGTAGCTGGAGGGGCAACCCCCCTTTGTTCCTGAGACAAAGAAATACTTGGTCAGTTGGGAGTGAGGCCTGTCTTCCTGTGCTGGTTTTCAGACATGTGGCCTTATTTGTTTTGGTACATTAATAACAATTATTATATATAAATAAAATACCTTAAAATTCTTACAACACACTGCTGTTAAGTGGCACCAACACTTTTTTCTTTCGCGGCAAGTGATGAATAAGCACACAATAAATATGCTCCTTTTTGTTTGTTTGTTATGTTTTTCGTGTTCTCATTTTGTATGTTGCCTAAGCCATCCTGTGGTCTTCGGATTAACGGCAGCATACAGATTTAATTATTTTTTTAACAAATAATAATAAAAGCGCCCAGTAAAATAGGCCTCCTAGATGGAATTCAAAATCAACCATGGCCAGTCATGCTTCAAGCAAGAGCTCTCTTCTGTTGTCATCTGGCATTCAAAAGCATTCAGCTGGACCACCTATCAGCCCTAGTCAAAACACTCAGTGTCCATGAATAACACCTGTCACAGCCCATCAGCATTTGGAGGGCCCCCACAGGTCCCTCATATCGCTGTCAAGATTGAGTGAGGGAGAAACGGTCAGAATCAAAGGTTTCAAGAACCTCAGAATAGATATTCTGAAAATCTTGTGTGTTTCCTTCTATTAGTCCACAATAGAAAGTGTTCTCTCATTGTTGTAACAATTTTAAGGTATTTTATTTATATATAATAATTGTTATTAATGTACCAAAACAAATAAGGCCACATGTCTGAAAAACAGCACAGGAAGACAGGCCTCACTCCATTTTGACTCCCAACTGACCAAGTATTTCTTTGTCTCAGGAACAAAGGGGGGGTTGCCCCTCCAGCTATTTCTTTGTCTCTCAGCAGCCCTCTGCCTGAGTGATAATCTCTGGCATCCTGATACCTGAGTGTCAGACAAAAGGGTGTGATTAACTTGGCTGGGATATAGGGAAATGTAAATATCTTTTGTTTCACTTGATGGGTTTTTGGTGGAGGGCAAGAGGAGACATGGGGGCAGGGTCCAAGATGCTCAGATCACTGCTACCAGACCCTCCCAATTTGTGATGTAATTCTGATGTATGGAGGGGTGGTCTTGAGCTGGAGGGGGGCAATTTCAAAAGTCTATATAGGAGCTTGCGCGCCTTTGTTCGTGGTCTTTTGCTTGCAAGACACCCTGCTGCAGCAGTTTCTAATAAAGGGCTATCGCCTTGCTTTGGGAGATTCTGTATCGTCTCTATTTATTCATAAGTGCTCCTGAGAGGAGGGGAGCCCTACTAAGGCTCTCCCCCGGGTTCGTGGACTCCCTTCTGGGGTTGAACCTAATTTTTTTAACATCATACAGAGGAACCTCGGGTTACGCACGCGATCCGATTACTGTGTGGTTTGCTGGTTTGACAGCCATGGACAGAAAGTTCCTACAGAGGGTGGTGAAGACAGCACAAGACATCATGGGCTTTCCCGAGTCCAGATACAGAAGCATGATAAGCCGCACCAACAGGTTCAAGAACAGTTTCTACCCATGGGCCGTGAGGCTGCTGAATGGAAGACAGCAACACTGCAGCTGGCATTCGGGGTTGGGGTTGTACGACAGCACATAGAGTGTAAGAAGGACTGAGAGATTGTGGGGGAGAGGGGGGCTTGTTTAATCTCACTGTAAACATGTAGTACAGTGACAATAAAGTATTTCTATTTCTTCCTCAAATAAGTATATAGATGGCACTTAACACCTGAAAAATTGGCCAAAATATATAAATTCAAGTCAGATAAGTGTTGGAAGTGCCAGGAGAAAGTTGGTAATTACTTTCACTGTTGGTGGACCTGTGTCAAAATTAAAAAGTATTGGAATATAGTATATGAAAAAATGAAAAAGATGTTAGAAATCACCTTTAAAAAAACACCAGAGACAACGTTATTGAGTTTGATACAGGAGGAAATACAAGAAGATAGAAGTACATAAAGATATTTTGTAATAAACTTGAATTATTAAATAAAGCATAGACAAGAACTTTAGTAGGACACACGAAGAAGAACTTTAGGAAGTCATTTTATTTTAACTTTTTTTTTTCCCCTCTGTCTTTTTTGAGTTCTATTTTTACTTGATTGTGTAATTGTATGTAATGATGTGGTTGTGTAATTGTCTTTTGTAATTGTGTAGACTGTGTTTGTATTATTATTTGTATTATCTTAAAGAAATTTCAATAAAACTTGTTTTTTTTAAAAAAAAAAAAATTAAATGTTTCATCTCACTGTAAACACGTAGTACAGTGACAATAAAGTATTTCTATTTCTATTCCTGTATCATTCTCCTTCCCAAGCCCTATTAAGCGCAAAGCAGTTTATGAAGATCAGAAATCTTCTGTCTCACCGCTCATCCTGCTCAGGTTCATCCCAGAAGGGAAACGGCCCAGATTCTCCATTCCGCTGAAAGGCCCTTCCATCCCTGAACAACAATAAAAAAACAATGAGCAAGTTCCCAATCCCTCATGCCTTGCCAGCTAACCCATCAGTAGGATTTGAGAAGGCACCAGGCTCAGATTTCAAGAGCTCCAACAGCTCCTTTATTTTCAGACATTAGTGGTATGAAAGGCTTGGGACTTTTGAGCTTTCCATCAGGTCAAGCCAACCACTGTTTCACCTACTCTGGAAATGCACTGTCTGAACACATTAAATAAAAGTGTTGCAGGGGTGGCTTGGGAATATGCACGGCAGAGGAACCTGCTTTGAGGTGAGGGTCGCGTTATGTATCACCAGGACTCCACTGCAATCCTGCCACCGTACACCAGTTCTGGCCCCCGTTCCCCTACTTACCTCCCATTTTGTTCATTCCAAAGCCCAAGCCTTCTATGCCCATTCCTAAAAATGTGGGAAGAGAACAGACGAGACGAGCAGAAATTAGAACCTATGACAGCGTTAAGATTCAGAGGACTGATCCACCTGATCTGGTATTGTCTGCTGAGTTTTTTAAGGTTCCAGACAAAGAGAGCGGTCTTTCCCGGCTGCACAATCCTTTCACTGGAGACATAAGCCTTCCCTAGTCTAGCATCCCATTTCCCACCGATTATTCTTGGAAAGAGGACATGAAGATTAACAGTCACTAGGGCAACTCAGTCATACGGGCAGGGTAGAAATAATAAAATTGTTATTAGCACTGCCAATTACTGGTATTTGGGGGCAGACTGCCTCTTGCTCCTACAGTCACAGGTAACTGTTCTCCACAATGCGTTGGGTCTCCCTTCCCTTTTTAAGGGAAGGGCCACTGCCACTCCTGTGGATTATCGAAGTGCCGTATGAAGGAAATCAAAATCATTTCCAGCGTGTTGCCGGACAGCAGGGATGCAGACGGTTGCTTGCTCTCGATTTAGGCTCAGGCACTCTCTTTACTCCCGAGGTGAAACTTGTTTGGGACGAACAAGGCGCCGCCGACCGTTCTCAAACAAGAGACAGAGCTTTCAGCTCCATCAGCCTTCTTCCATATCAGAAGATGCTGGATGACAACTCCCTTTGTCCTTTTCCACTGGCCATGCTGGTTAGGTCTGGTAGGAGCCGAGAGTCTAAACACACCTGAAAGGCCAACTTCCCCCTATATCTGCCATATGGGGAAGAGCAGATTTAGCCCAATGGGGTGCTCTTCGGACGCTGCTGGATTATCGCCCAAAACCAGTTTGAAGCCCGTATAGTGATAAATGTTTCATAATTTTTGACCTGGCAATAGACCGTGAATCGTGATGTGTGTGTGCGATGCAAAAATCACAATGCGGGAGAAACTGTGAAGCAGGGTGGATAAAAATGATTTTTTTAAAAAAAACCGATTTTTTAAATTTAAATCGGATTTTTTTTAAAATAAAATGCTTTTTGAGGAAAATATATTACCATCCAAAGGTTATTCAATCATGAAATAAAGATTAGTTTTTTAATTATGTAGAATAAGGCTGTATATGTTTAATTTTTTTGGTAAATAAATTCCATTAATCCATTCACAATGTCATTTATGCTCTTCCAGAGGTTTTTGTAAAATTATTGGGCAGTTTCTCTGCCTACAAGATATTATCACAGATGCTTGGTTTACTTTTGCAGTTCTCAAAACTGAATTTGACTCAGCAGAGATCACATGCCTCTTCTTCACAGCAAAAATGTTATAACATGAACAGAGTTGCGAAAAAGACCTTAATCCTATTGTTCTACAAGTTTAAAGAAGTTCAGTGAATAGAATAGAAACAATACTTTTCTGATTGTTTGGAGTGGAATGGATCTAATAAATCTATTTAAATTGTTATTATTAAGGTAATGATTATTTTTCTCCTTCCTAAGTACAACAGAAAAGTTGTCCAAATATGAATGATTAACCTATTAAACTGGGGATAAAAAAACTAATATGAAAAGTTGTTATTCTAAAAATCTTCATCTACTTGCATATTAAAGTTATACCAGCAAGAATTAGTCTTTATGTAGAAAACTGTGATTTAAATCAAGCCTTACTGACCAGTGATTTAAATCAGTTTTATTTAAATCAAATCCACCCTACTGTGAAGCCAGCTGTCAGGGGAACTCCTTCCCTTAGATGTTGCTCATGATTAACGACAAGCCTCTAGGTAAGCTAAAACTATTTATTGTCTATAATGGAATTACAGAGTCTCTGCAGCCATGACTGCTCAGTCAGAATCAGTTCCTCGGAGTGGCGGGCTTTGCCGCCCGTGCCAACACAACCAACGGCTCGGCACTCTAAAATGACGTCTACGTTTCCTCCTCTCCCCCCTTGGCTCATTTCCCTGTCTGAGACTAACGGTGCTGGGTCTCTGCCCTGTCATCCCGAGGCTTCTCACCTCTCCCTCTTCCGGGGACATTTCCTGATGAGGGCTGGGGGAGGAAGGAGATGAATCTGTGGAGATTATAGGTTGCTGTTCTCTATAGCCCATTGACCCCCCCTTCCCTGGAGGAATCGCTCTCTCTTCTCCCAGCTCCCACTAGCTCCTCTCTCTCTCCCTGCTTCTCCCGAGTAGTCCCTCTATCCCTGACACCAGCCAATGCCTCTACATAGCTCCACCCTTATTTCAGACATTGTGATGTATTAATACATTGTTCAGCTGGCGATATGTCACAAAGTTTGAAAACCAGCTCCATCCTTATTTCAGGCACTGGGATAGACCAGCGCAGAAATCATGAGATCCATTGTGATGTATTAATATATTGTTTAGCTGGCGATATGTCACCAAGTTTGAAAACCAGCTCCATCCTTATTTCATAAATAAAGTTGGAGTTCTTATTGCAAAAATACACTGAAATAAATATAATTAAGAACTCTGGCCAGAAGTTTCAACCAAAAAGATGCGTTTACTCATAAGTAAATACAAATATAGTGTTAATCCTGTTAAGAATTACAGTCTTAAATGAAAAAATAGTTTCACATTGAAAATTCTCTTGAAAGTCTTTTAGAAATTGATGCAAGGGCTTCTACGATGCGTGTCAGATGTATAATGAGACAACTGGAGACCAGGGAGACCAGGACAGGGCCCCGTTTCGGCGTAGATGCCTTCCTCAGCTTGTTTATTATGAGAGAAGTGTATAAAATATATATGGTTTCTATTTCTTTGATTCTTAAGAAGATGTAGCGTCTTAGAGAAAGTTTTCCTGTGTTTTCTATGCGTTTCCTACCCACCTTAGTCGCCAGTGAAATATACTCGGAGTCAGGTGTGAATTTCATGCTCTTTATTCAGCTCATAGTAGTGAGGACATGGCTGACCACTGGCACTGGGTATGCATGGGCCATGAGGGCCTTGTTTATGGTACATTTGTAGTCTGCGCAGATCCTGAAGCCTGGATACACAGCAGAGGCACAGACGATTGTGACGCATAGGGGAGCGTTCAAGGTAAAGCAGCTGCCTCACACCGTGTATCACTACTATGAGCTGAATAAAGAGCATGAAATTCACACCTGACTCCGAGTATATTTCATAGAAAACACAGGAAAACTTTCTCTAAGACGCTACATCTTCTTAAGAATCAAAGAAATAGAAACCATATATATTTTATACACTTCTCTCATAATAAACAAGCTGAGGAAGGCATCTACGCCGAAACGGGGCCCTGTCCTGGTCTCCCTGGTCTCCAGTTGTCTCATTATACATCTGACACGCATCGTAGAAGTCCATCCTTATTTCAGACACTGGAATAGACCAGCGCAGAAATCATGAGATCCAGAAACATGACAGAACACTAGAGGAGACAGGAAAGGAAAGAGCCCGGCCCCAGTTCCTCGCTCACCTCCGGGTCCCAGGTTGCCCATACCCAAACCCTTGTTCAAATGGTTTGCATCAATAGGTATTCCTCCTGGCCCCAGTCCCATGCCAATGCCTCCGAGTCCATCTGCCAAAGAAGAGAGGTTGGAAAAACCAGCCGTCAGTATCAGTGCGTATTCACCCCCTCCCTGGAGAAGGCAGGCTAGCTCCTTCCTTGCTGCCGTTCCGCTGGCACATGAAAACCTTCTTGTTCAATGGGCTTTTGGTAACTGACCGCTTTAAATGAAAGGGCTGGTGCTGTGCTGTTTTTATTGTAACTACTGGTAGAATAAAAGAATAATAAATAATAAATAAATAAAAATAATAGAGCCAGTGTGGTGTAGTGGTTAAAAGCGGTAGACTCGCAATCTGGGGAACCGGGTTCGCGTCTCCTGCTCCTCCACATGCAGCTGCTGGGTGACCTTGGGCTAGTCACACTTCTCTGAAGTCTCTCAGCCCCACTCACCTCACAGAGTGTTTGTTGTGGGGGAGGAAGGGAAAGGAGAATGTTAGCCGCTTTGAGACTCCTTCGGGTAGTGAAAAGCGGGATATCAAATCCAAACTCTTCTTCTACTGTTATGTTTTAAACAGCTTTTATATAGCTTTATTTGTTTCTTGATTATTGTTTTTCTACCTTTTAAGCCAGGGGTAGGCAACCTAAGGCCCGTGGGCCGGATGCAGCCCAATCGCCTTCTCAATCTGGCCCGCGGATGGTCCAGGAATCAGCATGTTTTTACATGAGTAGAATGTGTCCTTTTATTTAAAATGCCATCTCTGGGTTATTTGTGGGGCACAGGAATTGTTCATTCCCACCCCACCCCACCCCATATATTCCGGCCCACCACATGGTCTGAGGGACAGTGGACCGGCCCACGGCTGAAATAGGATGCTGGTTCCTGCATTACAGGATATGTGTAAGTGGGGATTTTGCTGAGCTCATGGCAGAAACTCCTATGTATGCGTGCCAGAAATGGAGGGGGAGACTAGGAATCTGGAACGTGACGGGGAGGCAATAAGGAGGAAGAGGAGGACACAAGGAGAGGGGGAGGGAGGGTGTCAGGGTTGAGCCAGACGAGGAGGAGTGGTGGCAAGCCCCCCCACCCCACCCCAGAAGAATCTGGGGAAATGGAGGAGTTCATACCTGGAGAAGACTGGTGGCGGCACTCCTCAGAAGAGGAAGAATCAGACAGGGAAGTGGAAAGACCTGAACAGGAGGAGGAAGAAGTCGTCTTTCCACTTCCCTGTCTGATTCTTCCTCTTCTGAGGAGTGCCGCCACCAGTCTTCTCCAGGTATGAACTCCTCCATTTCCCCAGATTCTTCCGTGGGTGAAGCCTTGCCGGGGGGGGGCCGCGGCGGCGGCCTTGCAACCACTCCTCCTCGTCCGGCTCAACCCTGACAGAGGGAGAGAGAGAGATAATGCAGGAAGATATGGCCAGCAAGTTAAGAAAAGGATAGCCCTCCCCTGGGGCTCCCCTGACCATACCTCAAGTCTCCACAGGGTGCCACGACACACTGCTTAACCCGTTGCGTACTAATCTTACCGTGCCTAGACAGCACGGCCTACTGACCATCAGAATTTAACTTTCCCGATGGGGAAGTATTTTCAGCAGAAGAGCAGGCAAACTTCCCTTGAAAATACATTCCAGTTTCCCCGATGACAGGAGCGCACTGTTCCACCGGGCAGGTGTGCAAGCTACTTCTCGCGTTGTGGCGCTGTGACACAGCCGTTTCGCCTTGTGCATCCTTTTGTGGAGATACTTACGAGGAAGCTGCTGGGGCCGCTCCGGAGGGAAGAAGTCCCCTTTCGGCAAGGCTCGTTCGTCCTGAAATATTAGGTGCCAAGATCAAAGACAAAGCCAAACGCAGCAGAAACTTGACTGCGGCATTCAATTTTTTTTACACAACTGTGGAATGCCCTTCCACCAAACGAAAAACAGACAAAACAGACTTTTGAAGGCAGCTTTTAATGTTTCATGTTTTGTTTTTCTATTTTACTGGATTGTATGGGTTGGGAGATACATCGTCCAAAACCCATTTGAAGTCCGTATCGTGGTATCACCTTCGTTATTTTTGATCTGGCAATATACTGTGAATCGTGGTGTGCGCGCGCATGTGCGTGCTAAACACAAATCATGACGCGCACAAACACAAAAAGTGAAACCAGCCAATGCCTCTAACATAGTTCCACCCTTATTTCAGACATTGTTATGTATCAATATATTGTGATGCTTAGCTGGTGAAATATTGCGATGTTGAAAGCCGGTATCACCCAGCCCTAGCTGGAAGCTGCTCAGTGTGTCTGGGGCGCATACATACTATACATATGTGCATGGCATACAAATATTAAATTATTATTAAACTCACCATCTTCACATGCATTGGCCTATCAAACAGCAGCTGCCCATTGAACATGGCTGTGATTCGGGTCAAGGAGCGTACGTCATTGATTAGCCCAACAAGGCCCTGAAGAGAAGGCCCTGAAGAGATGGCCCCTGCAAGCGTTTTGTTTCGTCTGACCAGATCCACCTCCTTCTCCAACAGCTGCCAAAGCATGACACTTGAACCATGAGTCTACCGGCAGAAGCCATCAACCTTTCTGGGGCCCATGGGCACCCTCTCCACTGGGCACTTATCTCCTACATCTCCCCACCCATCTACTGTACACTGCTCCAGGTCTGGGTAAAAACTAGATCCACTGGAATCAAAATGAAAGCTCTTGAATTTGCATGATGGGGCTCCCAAAAAAACCACCATCACATTAAAGCTTACATTGGAAGATTGCAGTTTTTTATTTTATTTTTTTAAGGCTGATGCATGCCTGCACCCTAAAGTTCAAATTTTGTGGAACTGCCTTCAGGCTGAATTCAAACAGGCCCTCTCCCTAGTGCCTGGTGAAAGCCTTTTAATTTTCAGCAGGCATTTTAAGGAAGGCTTTCTGGCTAATTTTAAGTCTCTCTTTTGTAACACCACAGCACACAGCTTAGAAACTATGGTGTTAAGTGGTATGCAGAAATAAATAAACGGAACCACCAATAATCACTGAAGACATCTATGGACACCGAAGTCATCTGTGATTTTGAGAGCACCTCTTGAAAAAAATTATGGGTATCTGTGTCTCATGTCATGTTTTTGCACCACAACAATATTGGGAAATGCTAGGTCTATGATTATGATGGTTCAGAAAATTTCATGGTGGAGTAGTGTAAAGACTGAAAAATATATGAAATTTTAAATAAATCAGTTTTACAATGTACACACCTAACTCTTCCTCAATACTTCAGCCACAGGTGGAGGGTCACATGGCAAAATCCTGAACCAAGTCTAAAAAGATTCCTTGCATGTAGAAAGCTAGCACGTCAGCGGAGGTTCTAGCCAAGAGATGGAGAACTTGTGGCTTGCCACGTATTATCAAATTTCAACTCTCATCAGCCTATAGGGGTCAGGGATGATGGAAGGCTTCATCTCCTGTACCCATAGCTAACCTCAGCTTCTCATTGACATGTTAGGTTTTTTTTTCTACAGAGGAGATTGTGAGGTCCCACCCCATGTACAGCAACAGTGAACACTGTGAGCCTCAAACAACCAGTCCAAAAAGAGATTCCCACCTCAAATGCTGTTTGTATGAACTAGCCCTTAGATCAGGGCTTCCCAAACTTGGGCCCCTAGCTGTTTTTGGACTACAACTCCCATCATCACTAGCGAGCAGGACCAGTGGTCAAAAATGATGGGGAAGTTGTAGTCCAAAAACAGCTAGGGACCCAAGTTTGGGAAACCCAGCTTTGTTAAGGTTGGGAGAGAGATGAGCATCTCCACCCAAAAGCCCATAGATTATTCCCTGGATGTATGTGCAGGAATTCTGCAACTTGTGCCCCCCCCACCTCGACTGTCACCCCACCCCCAGAAAAAGATACAAATGGCCTGAACAGCTTCAATAGCCTGCTCAAAGGTCACTGTGCCGATGCCCCGGCTCTTGCCGTCTTTGTCTTCCAGGATGTCTGCCCGGACCACTACGCCAGCCATGCTGAACACCTCCTTCAGCTTCTTCCAGCCAACTTTGTAATCCAGCTGAAGGAGGTGAGGAAGAATGGTTTAGTAATTCGTACAAAGAAAATGCATTTTACAAAGAACAGGTTGCATCGGGCGAAAAGGAAACCCGTGTAATGTAATGTGACAGCTGCAAATCCCGCGACTCCAATTAAGGTCACAGAAATGCTGGATCCGTTGCCTTGACCGTTTGTCAACTCCCTATAAAAGTGAGCACCTACAGGTGAAACTCGACAAAGTAGAATATCGTGGAAAAGCCCATTTATGTAAGAAATTGTTTTCATTAGCTTCTGGAGTTGAATATATGAGATAGACTCATGACATGCAAAGCGAGATATGTCAAGCCTTTGCTTGTTATAATTGTGATGATTATGGCGTGCAGCTGATGAAAACCCCAAAGTTGAGATTGTTAATTTGGGGTTCTCATCAGCTGTACGCCATAATCATCACAATTATAACAAATAAAGGCTTGACATATCTCGCTTTGCATGTCATGAGTCTATCTCATATATTAGTTTCACCTTTTAAGTTGAATTACTGAAAGGAAATGAACCTTTCCATGATATTCTAATTTTTTGAGTTTCACCTGTATGTGTCTGAGGTAGCGGTGGGGTGGGGGCTGGCTGGTTGTTTTGTTGAGCATGGAGACACTGTGTCTGGGAGGAGCTGGTGAGCACAGAGAAGCTGTAATTTATGGGCTGCTTCAAAGGAGTTTTAGAAGCAAGAAGACCCTCTCTTGGGGCTCAAGGGAGAGAAACACATTGTAAAGTGGTACCTCTGGTCGTGAGCGGGATGCGTTCCAGAGGTCCGGACGCATCCTGAGGAATTCACAACCAGAGGTGCTGCTTCTGCACATGCACACGGTGCATAGAGCACTTTTGCACATGCGGCAAAACCCAGACCACTGGTCCCATTAGCTAGGGATGATGGGAATTGTAGTCCCAAACATCTGGAGGGCCGGAGTTTGCCTATGCCTGACATAAAGAACCAGCTCTCAAGCAGCATTTTTACTGCATTAAATTAAGAGCTGACTGAGCTGAAAGTTAACCCACCTTCCCACACCTCACCCTGCCTTTTATATGGAGTGGACAATGGTGCTTTTGAGAATCAGAAGAGCTCTCTGTTCCCACACTTTGTTATGGTGATATATTATTGTTAACAAGGGGATCCTGATGTGTCCCTTTCCAGCATACTCCATTCCTTCCCCCCAGTCAGAATGCCATTAGGGTTTTCTCTCTCTCTCTCTCTCCCACTCTGATGCGTTTTCCCTAAAGGCATTTTAGGGAATCTCATAAGCCAGGAATGTCAAACAGTGGATGGTGCTGTTTTGGAGGCATAAGGATCCAAACATGAAAAAAAGGCTGTGTAGGATAAAGTGTTTGCTTGCTTTTTCCTCTATCCTCCCCATCCCTTCTTTCTTTTCTGCTGTATCTGTACAGCAGTACCTTGTTTTGCGACCGGGATCCGTTCCGGAGCCCCGGTAGCTGGCCGAAAAGGATGCTGGACAAAGCGACGTGTCGGCACACATGCGCGGAGCGGTTTGCACTCCTGCGCATGTGGAAAACCCAGAAGTAACCTGTTCCAGTACTTCCAGATTTGCCGCGGACGTTCGATGGAGCGGGCGCATGATGAGGCAGACAGTAGATGAGGTACCAGTGTATATCACTTAGCAAATGCTAGGTGATTTTTTTCAAAAAACTATCAGTAGGGGTGTGGGGGTTCAGTGCAAGACCTCTTCCGCCCCTCACCATCACACTGCCTTTTGGGCACGAAGCAAAGCAGAGGAAGGGATAAGAAAATACACTCAAAATACCCTGCTTCATACAGGCAAAGGCACGTTAAGATGTTCAGCTGCTCTGATGCCAGCGCTAGAACCTTTCCCAAGCAAATGCAAGATGCAAAAATTCCAAGAAGCCGCCCCGCCCCCCGCCCGAGGACTGCGAAATCACCAGGCTCCTTAAGGGAGAAAGCCCGAGAATACGCTGCCAAGGTTTGGCAACGCTGATGACATGGCGCACAAGCAAAGATAAGACAAAGGGGCCACTCACGTTGGCCACAAAGACCGTGCTCCCAAGCCTGCCTGCCTGCAGGGCATGAATGATCTCGTTGGGGATGTTGGGGTTATTGAGGATGCTGGGAGGGATGTTGATCATCCCGGGACCGCCGGGACCAGGGCCAATCCCCATCCCGCCACCAGATGCAGCCATGGCCTTCTGCACGGCTCTCCTCACATGCTCTCCATCAGGATCCTAGGACAGAAAGGGAGGGGAGGAGGGTTAGGCAAGCTCTCTCATTCTGCAGAGCAGGCAGAAAGCCAACTGTCTTATGAAAGCTAGGCACCAGGGAAGCAGTCGTGCTCAACCTTCATGCTGGTAGGATGACTTCCGGTGTAGGTAAGAGAACTGCATCATGCGAGTGATACAGCCCAGACACAGGTTGCTCAGCCCTTATGAGAACTATCCTGTGGCACCGGAATTCTTTTTGGGGGGGGGCGGGGGCGGGCGACCCCCCTTCCATTACATTGTCTTATGGAACCGAGCCAGGGCAGGGGGAAGAGACAGGCAGCTGCAGCCTCCACAGGCTCACCTCCTTCACTTTCAAGGGCCGCCCGCTGAGGCTGTGCTTGTTGAGAACCTCCACAGCCTTCTTCATGCTCTCTTCCATCTTGAACTCAACAACACTGCAGGGGGGAAAGAAAAAAGAAACCCAAACAGAATCACAAAGGGCTCCCAGATTTCACACGCCCCCCCCATTCCCTGCCCAGTTGCTACAAGGAAGTGTTTCAGCTACTTACGCACATCCCTTTCGACGTGGAAATTTCATGTCAGGCAGAGAGGAGCACAGTGCAGAGTGGGAAGGAAAACGAACAGGTCAGTAAAGAGCCAAAGGTATTTAAAAAGGATATGTGTTTGTCTTTACAGTCGTTAAGATTTTGCCGTTTTAACAAACGGCAGAATTGTTTACCTGCATCCTAGAAGCTACATGGCTAGGGTTGACGCAAAAGGAGTAATGATATGCAGACAAGACCCCCAACTTCTCTCAGAGACGTCACTCTTCGAGCTCCTACTTGCCTCTAGGACATCCAACCTCTAGCCACTCTAACCCCAGAAGAAATCAGCCTTCAGGGAAGATTCTGAAACTACCTTCCACTGAACTGAAAAGCAATGGACGCCTGCAACAGCTATCTTCATTTTTTACATTTAGACACAGACTGCCATGGAGTTCTGACATTTAGGCAACCTCTCTCCCTTCCACAACGAGCTTACAAAGGTCAGCAACGAGAACCACGAGAAACATTTAAGCTAAGGATTTGGACGTTCATGTACCAGTAAAGAAAGTACACAAGGACCCATGCGTAAGTCATACAGCCAAACACCAAAGGAGGGCAGCAGAGGGTTGCTGCTGGGTCTAACATGCCCCATGTCCACCTCCTCCCCCCCACACCAAGCAGCTCTGGGGCAGCGCCGACGATAAAACCATACACACTACGCATCCCAAGTTCATTTGGTTCCACACCGTTAACAGTTACATTATTTTATTTTTTTAATCATTACTTTTCGGTCATGTAGTAAAAATCCACGGAATAAATTCTCTCGTGAGACTTACCCTTGACTTTCCTTCAGCGTCCATTAAGAGCTCCACGTATGTTACCTCACCAACTACAAATGAGATTCCAGACGGTACATAGACCAAGGGAGAAAGCCAAGAAAACAAGGGGGATTTAGAACAATCGTCAACAACCTTATATGGAGCCTCTGCCTTATTAAAAGCCCAGGAACACTCCACATTTGCTAGTCCACCGCAACTTGGCGTTACAGGCGTGCGATACGTATTAAACCAGAGTCGAACACATTTCCTTGATTTCCTCGTGCTAGGTTACCATGCCTTCCAGTTTCCCTCAGGTTTTGATGCCCGTTCGTCTCTGGGGAACGAGACGAGAGACGGAAACCTCGCATGGGCTATTGTCACCCACTTTAGCCAAACCCCTGAAACTAATTAACGCTTAAGTATATTAAGAAGGGCCCTGCTGGATCTAGTCCAGTACCCTATTCCCAGGGAGGCCAACCAGACAGATGCCTATGGAACACAAACAGAGCCTCTCTCCCCACAATAGTGGAGGCAGCCTTCAGGCTTATTATATTATCTGTTGGGAGCCTGATCCTCTGTTAACTTGTCTAACCTTCTTTTAAAGTCGGTGGCGATCACTGCCTCTCACAGGAGGAAATTTAGCGTGTATCTGAAGAAGTGTGCATGCACACGAAAGCTCATACCAAGAACAAACTTAGTTGGTCTCTAAGGTGCTACTGGAAGGAATTTTTTATTTTTTATTTTGTTTTGACTATGGCAGACCAACACGGCTACCTACCTGTAACAGGAGGAAATTTAATAGCTTAACCACTGTGTGAGGAAGCCCTTTCTTTTGTCTGTCCTGAAATGGCTTACAGGCGTGCGATACGTATTAAACCAGAGTCGAACACATTTCTTGATTTCCTCGTGCTAGGTTACCATGCCTTCCAGTTTCCCTCAGGTTTTGATGCCCGTTCGTCTATGAGGAACGAGACGGAGACGGAAACCTCGCATTTTCTATTGTCATCCACTTTAGCCAAACTCCTGCACTAATTAACGCATCAGTTTTAAGAAGGGCACTTGCTGGATCTTAGTCCAGTACCCTATTCCCAGGGAGGCCAACTTGTCTTTTGCTCTATGGAACATGGACAGAGCCCTCTTCCCACATAGGGGCAGTTTAGAGTCTTATTATATTATTTAACAGAAGGCCTCTCCAGGAGGAAATTTTAGGTTGGTTTTTTGAACTCTACTCCCTGGATTACTCCTAATTGTAGTGTTAAGTGCAGGGAGAAAACATTTTCTATGCCCCTGAAAAAAATACAGGATACTTGCCTCTATTTATGCCATTTGTGGCTCCTGTCTGCCAGAAAAAAATAAGGATTGCTTCCGAAACTTGAATTTATAGGCACCTCCTACTTTTCCTCAAAGGAGCTACAGATAGTGCAAAAGGGTTTGCACTTCAACCTGACTTCTCTCATCCAACTACCGGACCTCAGGCTGCTTCCTCCAGCACCGAGGAAGCCCTTTCTTTTGTCTGTCCTGAAATCTTCCGACATTAAGCTTCACTGGATTACTCCTAATTGTAGTGTTATGAGGCAGGGAGAAAACATTTTGTCCGTCCGCACAATGCATTTTAGACACTTCTATCTTGCCCCCTTACTTGTCTTTTCTCTATAATGGAAAGCCCCTTCCCCATAGGGGAGTTTAGAGTCTATTTAACAGAAGGCCAGGTTGGTTTTTTTCGACAGTTGCGAACTGAAAAAAACGGATTTATGCCATGTGGCTCCTGTGCTGCCCTGTCCGAAACTTGAATTTATAGCACCTCCTACTTTGTCCTCAAAGGAGCTACAGATAGTGCAAAAGGGTTGTGACTTCAACCTGACTTCTCTCATCCATGGGCGGAAGTGCGCCAGAAATTACGCTTGCGCATGTGCACAAGCTAGGGCGGGGGAGCATTCCAGCGCTCCGCTGACCCGAAAGTGGGCAGCCGTGCTGGTAAGAGCAGGCAGCGGGGGTTGCCGGGGGCCGGATAAATGAGCCCCTTGGGCCGCATCCGGGCCGCAGGCCTTAGTCTGGGGACCCCTGAACTGGTACAACACACTAGCCCTTCCCACTTCCACATTTCTTTCTCCACAGTGACCAGATGTGAGTTTTACAATACAGATTTTGCTCCGTGTTTCTTTTCAGCAGTCGGAAAACCTGCAGTTCTGGTTTCCGCCATTTGCTGCTGCTCCCACTGAGTCTGGGTTAAAATAAGCGTCGTGGGGGGGGGCGGAGGGAAATCCTACACTTTATGCTAGAAAGCATGTAATCTACTTAAATTATTGGGCTGAACTTTACAGCCCAAAACCCATTCCTCCCAAACACTGTCCTAAGACAGAGACCTGAAACAGGTCCCATCCCACAAGGTGTTTAAGTCTAGACCACATCACTTTGCCAAAGCTCTTCTGAGTCAATTCTGGGTCAGTGTTTGAAAGTAGCCAGGCGACAGTCGCATTTTGCAACTGGCCAACGGGCCTTTTGCGACTGAATGGAGCTGTCCAGGCACCACTTTTGGTGCCTAGCATCTCCACCTGCCTGTCCTGGTGAATAATCCCGTTCCCAGGAGCTCCTAGATTTGGTATCTCCTTGCTCTATGTACTGATTTAGGAGGAGGAATATCAAGAACACTGGCATAAAGTTAAATAAAATAAAAAAAGGATGACATACCACACACCTGTAACGTTAAGTTTCACCAACAAGTGATAAAACTGAAATGACTTCACCGAGAGGAGGACACCATTAAAAACATTTCAAAGAGAGGCATCCAAAACACACCAGGTGAGATCTGAACAGACCACAACACTTAAAAGTCTTCTAAACCATACTTACTGGCACCAAAAATGCCTCTGGATAGTTGCTATTATTAAGGGCTTTATACATCCCATGGTTGTTAAGTGATGGAGCAGCAGTCTGTCACCTCAGTTTAGCTGCTGCTCCTAAACCTGAACCTGGGGGCCCTGTAATTCTTACATACAAAAAACCCAGAATGCTAACCGTTTTTTGAGCCACATTCCTAGTTCTTGGAACTATGGTGACTTGCATCGAGAGTAATTAATTTGGACTGCCTTAAGCAATCGTTTTTGGTGAATGGGGTTTGGGGGGGGGGAAAGCAGCTTTAAGTGATGCCAGATTAATCAACTCTGGGCTGCAGTCACAAAACCCAAGAACGATCTCTCGTCTGTACATAACACACTAAGCTATCTGCAGAGAGAATGAAGAAGATTTCTCTCTTTTTTTTCCTCCCGGGATCACCTGCCAGGATAAGCATCTGAGCAGAGCAACAAGAGGAAAAGCAGTCCCACGTTAAGATTTTGGCATCCACGCGAGCTGAAGGAAAGGCCGAAACACACAAGCTCAGCGTAGGGCTTGCAGTGGGACACATCTATGAACACACACACGTTCCTATTCACCAATATTTCACGCACGGCGTAGTTCAGTAACTGTCACGTTCCAAAGCGGCGTTCCATTCAATGTATCGAAACCATAGAGGACCGGACAGTTAGCCTGTAAATCCACCATCTGTTGAAAGCTACTGAGATCTCTGGGGCTACCAACACGCACCACACTGAGTGTTGACATGTTACGTGTGAATACACACCCCTAACAGGGTTGTGCATGTAATCCCCATTTGCCTCAAGGGAACCTTCCCTGCACTTCCTTAGGCTCATAAGCACGTTAGCCATCGTTCTCCACTTTAAGCCACAGGGACCCTAAGCTTCAAAGCACGTGACCCAAATTTATTTCCCAATTTATAATGCGTTTCCAGAGATGCCCTCCAGGAGGATGGATTCCCCCCCCCTTATTTCCCACCTAAATATTTGCACTGTAGCTCATTATTCGGCTGCGAACAGATTATAGTTTGGTTCCAATTCTGTGATGACTTTTTGTATGAAAAATATGACTACCCGGGGGGGGGGGAGTTCTTTATTTGAAACGTGGTGGAATCACTTCCTTTGGCCAAATTTCCCTCAGAACTGTAAATCTTTGTAAGGATTTAGGTTGACAAAGCTACGACCAGCGTGGAAGAGCCAATCAAGTCACCCTTTTGCAAGACGAAAAGGGAACGGGGGGGGGGGCAACCCATCCTCCTTTGGAGTTCACTCTTAAATGGTCCTGGATATTCAACAACAAAAGCAAGATTGCATCAACCAGGAGGAAGGCTGCTTTCCTTCTCCTCAGCAGCAAAACGTGTCCAGACCCATGAAAGGCTTCAAAAGCATTTCCAATAATTGAAGGGTAAAAAAAGCTCACACCAGGCCCTTGATGATAGAAGTCTCGCCTCTTCCGAGGGAATGCAAAGACTCTTGCTCTGAAGCCTTCTAGACAATGCCAAACACCTGCACACACAGGAAGCATCCTGTGAGGGCACAGCAGCTAGCATGCACCATCAGGAGAGCCTGTCCTCAAAAAAAAACCTTGCTTCTTCAACATAGCTACAGCTACCCAGAATCACCTCTGGCACGCTCCCAGCTTCAGAAGGAGGAAAAATTAACGCCACGGGGAAGAGCGCAACGTTGCAGCTCAGGCATGTGCAGAGCTGTTTACCTTTCTCTTTGACTAGATCTTTGAGGTACTGCCACTTCACATCGAAGGGGATGTTGGTAATGAAGGCTCGGTATCTTCTCGAAGGGCTGGCATAGGGCTCAAAGCGACTCCCTCCTCCACGCTTGGCACTTTTCTCCTTCCTTTTCTCGTTCTGGTTTGGCCGTTCGCCTTCACTGAAAAAGGAAGAAAAGAGGCCTACAGTTAACCATAGAAACATAGAGTTGGAAGAGACCCCAAGGGCCATCCAGTCCAACCCCCTGCCAAGCAGGAAACACCATCAAAGCATTCCTGACAGATGGCTGTCAAGCCTCTGCTTAAAGACCTCCAAAGAAGGAGACTCCACCACACTCCTTGGTAGCAAATTCCACTGCCGAACAGCTCTCACTGTCAGGAAGTTCTTCCTAATGTTTAGGTGGAATCTTCTTTCTTGTAGTTTGAATCCATTGCCCCGTGTCCGCTTCTCTGGAGCAGCAGAAAACAACCTTTCACCCTCCTCTATATGACATCCTTTTATATATTTGAACATGGCTATCATATCACCCCTTAACCTTCTCTTCTCCAGGCTAAACATACCCAGCTCCCTAAGCCGTTCCTCATAAGGCATCGTTTCCAGGCCTTGGACCATTTTGGTTGCCCTCCTCTGGACACGTTCCAGCTTGTCAGTATCCTTCTTGAACTGTGGTGCCCAGAACTGGACACAGTATTCCAGGTGAGGTCTGACCAGAGCAGAATATAGTGGTACTATTACCTCCCTTGATCTAGACGCTATACTCCTATTGATGCAGCCCAGAATTGCATTGGCTTTTTTAGTTAAGGTACTTTAGAAGTTACCCAGCTCAAACCCTTCATGCATTTAGCACCCAAAGCCAAAAATAAAATTGGGCAGTGGGGTACACACACACAGTATATTAGTACAGTGGTACCTCCGGTTGCGAACGCGATCCGTTCTGCAGGTCCGACCGAATCACAAGTTTTTCGCAACCCAAGGAGAAGCGGTAGACCTGAAGTTTACGTTACCCGAGGTGCTGCTGTATATACTAATGTTAGCTGTGAGTCCTGGGAAACGTGCTCCCTGCCTGAGGTGGTCCCCAGCAGAAATTTGACTGTGTTGCTTCTCTCCTGCCTGCCAGGATACCTGATAATGCCTTATCTGATTGCCTTTTCTGGGTAGCCTGGCCATTCATTCCTTGGAGATGGGAAATACTTAGTTCCTGGATCTGTTACACATATTGAGACAAGTGTGCTTAACAGATTACTTGCCAGGCTGTATTTACAGGGAGCTGTAAGCGCCTACAGTCCAAAGTCAACTGGAAAAAGCTTTTCCCATTTCCTTCCTCCTTGCAGGGAGATATTTGAGGTCAATTTGGGAGAGTCAAAATGGCTTCAGGATTGTTCCCCTGCACTATTTCAGGCACGTGGTTAATACACTTATGAATGCGTTTGGCTTGTATAATTACGAATTCCTATAACAATGTTATTTTTTTAACGGAAAAGCGCAACGACTTCTCTGCTAAGACCCATCCGTCTTGGCCTCCCCCCCCCAATTTCTCTCTCCTTTTCCTTTCGCGGTTGGGGGGGGGGCAAACCAAGCCAGGCCCTTCGGTTCCAGGCGGGCCCGACTAGATGGCCCTCGTGGTCCCCCCTTACGGTTCCACTTCAGCCGAGTGGCGGAGAAAACAGAATTGGGGTAAACTCCTCCGTTCCCGGATGTGGTGCGTCCACCCCGTGAGGAAACGCAAATGCCCCTTTTTATCCCTTTCCTGAGGCGCACTTCGACCGGCCTGCCACCTTCTCCACACGTACCTCTTGGGGACGCCATCCCCGACGCCGTTGCCAGCCCCGTTGGCCGCCGCCATCCCTCCTCCGGACAAGGCCCCGGCCTCCGCCATCTTGGCGCCGCCCTCCGAAACCGCCGCCACCACAGCCGCCGCCGCCATTTTCTGCTCCTTCTCAGCCTGTCGCCCGCGCGAACTACTGCGCATGCCTCGCCTCCGCGACGTCACTCCTTTTTTTTTTTCCTCCCGCCGCCGTTCCTCCTCAGCCAATAAGCAGGAAAGCCCCGGGGAGCCACGCCTCCTCGGAGCAGTGTCCTGGCGAGAGCCACGCCCCTTTCCCCTTATTCAGAATGCCCGCCCCCTCTCCTCCTTCTCATTGTCCTCGAGAGCCGCTCCTCTTCCTCCTCCTCCTTAGAGCCACGCCCCTTCTCACTATTCTCGAGATGGCCACTCCCCCTCCTCCCGCGAGCCACGCCCCTTCTCAGACCTCGAGAGCCACGCCCTCTCTCCAGAAACGTCTCCCCCCACCACTGTTACTTCGCTACTTGGATAGGAAGGACAGTAAAGATAAGGAAATGATAGAGCGGCAACGCAGCCCGGACTTCCGGTATTCTCTTCCACACAGCAAACTTCAATTCCCGTCGTCCTTGACCGTCGGCCTCGCTATCTAGGCATGACGGGAGTTGGAGTTCATGAAATATCCGGGCCTAGCCGCCTACGATAACTCTCTTCGACGCAAGGAGGCCAACCTCGATGATTGATGTGGGGTACGGAGTCGGAATCCAGGAAGCGGCGGGCCTTTACCCGCAAACTTAGTTGGTCTCTAAGGTGCTACTGGAAAGATTTTTTTATTTTTTATTTTGTTTTATCTTTATGAGAAGTGAGAGGAAAACGAGTAGGCCGCCTTGCCGTCTGGGTCTCCATGGCAACGCGGGGGGCGGAGCCAGCAGAGGGCCGTTCTGCCCCTCCAATCTCTATGCTGCCCTTTGGCCAAAGGAGCCGGAGGAGTTTGAATTTTAGGCGCTCTCCCTATTGAAAGGAGGAATATGCCATTTGAAAATAAAATTTAAAAAATCAGCAAACTTAAAAGGGTGCAGTTCTTTTTACTTATTCACCTTCTCCCTTTTTTATTCGTGAAAAAAATATTATTATAATTCATTTACAAACAAAACCAACATATAAAAACATAAAACCCAAAGAACGAAAACCGATAAAAAGCTAAAAGAAATCTATTCGGTTTCCAAACAGGCCAGTGCCATTTTTCTAACTACCCTGCAAGGGGTTGGGCTAGATGACCCTTGGACCTCTTCCAACTCTGCGATTAAAGGTTCAGGAAATTGATTTTGGGCACCCCGGAGAACCAGAAACCAAAAAAAACCCGAATTATCTGGGCAATACATTCCCCAACCCTTCCCAAGACAACGAGCTTAACGCAAAAGGGTTTTCTCTCTCTCCCTTTTGCATTGAGAAAGCTTCCCAATGCAAAAGGGAGAAGTATGGAGGGAGATAATGCAGCCAGGCCGTCCATTCATTTATTATTATTTAATTTAAAAACCACCTTTATCTTCCAAGGATCTCGAGGTGGTGTCCATGGTTCTCCTCGTCCCTGTCAGGTAGGTTAGGCAACTGACTCCAAGGTCAGCCAGTGAGCTTCATGGCCGAGTGGGGATTCGAACCCGGCTCTCAGTCCAACACTAGCCATATCTCACCTCAGGATACTAAGGAAATCAGAGCACAGGGTACGTATAAATCCCTTGCAGGTTCAAACTCCAGGAATCCACAGCAGCTCTGTATTATATTATATGTCAGAAAAATCGCACCTGTGTTTCCTACCTTTAGGGTGCAAGGAAACCCAAACGTATTTGGATGATGTGGAATAGCAAAATGGATTATCACGCAGGAATGGTGATGAGAAATTGACAGGAGGCTGAATCAATTCTCTGGAAACCCACCCAGCCTCCATATTTCCTCGCCTTTAGAATTCAGGTGCTTCGCACACACATCCCTTTTGTAAATGAAATGGTTTCTAAATACCGTCTTTTCTGAACCGGATGATCAGGTGTGTTTTCTGAATCCCAGAAACGTTCTTAGGTGCACCTCTTTGCAAACAAGAGTGAAACATCGTGAGTCAATAGGACAATAGTTTATATTTGTTAATCAATTTGATTTGTTTTACTGGTGATTTGTTAATCACTATGACTTATGCTGTATTTCAGATGTCCTATTATGTTCTATCATGTTATTCTTATTTATTGTTTGTAAGCCGGTTTGGGGTTCATTTGAATGAAAAGCCGCATGGAAAGATAAGAAATCAAATCCACATCAAAGTAGTGGTAGTTGATGGTTTTAGATATTAACATGTAATTAAAGCCAAGGAACCTCCCTGGCAGCTGAAAAAGATGCCCTTTCTCTTCCTCAATGGATTTTTGTCTAAAATGGTCTATGTCCTTTTATTTTGGTAAATTTCCCACCTGGAAAACAGACCTTGAGAAGTGAAATTTTTAAATGACTTAAAAAAATATATATTATTTGTTAGGTACACCCTGAATATAGTTCCACAAAAATCCGCACACTAAAATTCCACCACAATTACTGGTAACCCGATTTCAGCTTTTAACATTTTAAATAGGGTTTTTATGGTATTCACCAGTTGCTGTAAACTGCTCTGGTTTTGTAAAATGAATTAGCGTACGTAGACTCACCACTATTAATGAAACTTAAGTTAGGCATGTTCATTCATTTCCATGTGTCTTCTTCAGTAAACCCTGCTTGGATACAGGTATCCAAGTCTTAGGATACGTGCCACTATAACCCTCGATAACAAGATGCAATAAGTCAGTTATTATTATTATTATTTATGCAGTGTGGCCAAACTTGGCCCTCCAGCTGTTTTTGGACTACAACTCCCATCATCCCTAGTTGCAGGACCAGTGGTCAGGGATGATGGGAACTGTAGTTCCAAAACAGCTGGAGGGCCAAGTTTGGCCAACACTGCCATAATAATAATAACAATAATTTTTTAAAAATGTAAACATAATCATGCTGGCCACATGACCCGGAAGCTGTACACCGGCTCCCTCGGCCAATAAAGCGAAATGAGCGCCGCAACCCCAGAGGAACGACCAACCACATGGATGAATTTTGAATTGAACTGTGCATTGAGCTGGGACCGAATTGGTTCCCTTTTCGGAGCGGGTGAACGTGAAGCAATTTGTTGTAAGAATATTAAGGTCTTATATATATATATATAATAATTGTTCATAAGTGTACCAAGCAAACATGTAAGAGCTGTTCGACAGTGGGATTTGCTGCCAAGGAGTGTGGTGGAGTCTCCTTCTTTGGAGGTCTTGAAGCGGAGGCTTGACAGCCATCTGTCAGGAATGCTTTGATGGTGTTTCCTGCTTGGCAGGGGGTTGGACTGGATGGCCCTTGGGGTCTCTTCCAACTCTAGGATTCTATGTACATGAATGTATGGGCCACATGTCTGAAGCACCACCATTTTGACTCCCAGCTGACCAAGTATTTCTCTGCAACAATAGGAAAAGCTTCCCGATTCTCTTTGGGACTTACACCTCCCTGTAAATACAGTCTGGCAAGTATCTGTTAAGCTGAGCAAACTATCAATATGCAGAACTAAATATTTACCATCTCAAAGGAATGGGGCTGCCCAGGAAAGGCAATCAGATAAGGCATTATCATATAAACTGGCAGGCAGGAGAAAAACAATCTGTTGGAGACTGCCTTTTTCAGTGATGTAGGTATGATGTAGGGACCCAGGTGGCGCTGTGGGTTAAACCACAGAGTCTAGGGCTTGCTGATCAGAAGGTCAGCGGTTCGAATCCCTGCCACGGGGTGAGCTCCCATTGCTCGGTCCCAGCTCCTGCCCACCTAGCAGTTCGAAAGCATGTCAAAGTGCAAGTAGATAAATAGGTACCGCTCCAGCGGGAAGGTAAACGGCGTTTCCGTGTGCTGCTCTGGTTCGCCAGAAGCGGCTTGTCATGCTGGCCACATGACCCGGAAGCTGTCTGCGGACAAACGCCGGCTCCCTCGGCCTATAGAGCGAGATGAGCGCCGCAACCCCCGAGTCGGACACCAGTGGACCTGATGGTCAGGGGTCCCTTTACCTTTAGGTATGATGTATCTGGGGGGGGGTGGTCTTGGGTTACACCCCTTCTGTGACGTTTGTATCATGTTTCTCGGGGTGGTCTTGAACGGCAGCACTGTGAGGAATTTCAAATTTCGATATAAGGAGAGTTGCTCCTTTGTTCTAGGTCTTTCCCCTACTCTCCTGCGTGTGGGGGCAAACACCCTGTTGCAACAGCCTTAATGAAGATCAAGCCTACTAGCTGTTTTGCTTCTAAATATTCTCTGGTTGACACCTGTTATTTACTCCTACCGATGGAGAACCTGCAAAGGACTCTACGAGGGATCTTGTGCACCCCATAAGGGAATAAGGGCAGGTTTTTGCTTATTACAAATTCCTCTTTAAAATGAACTTTCCAAGCATGGATTATTATGCTCTTCACGGATCAAGCGCTCGGAAACTTTTAGCCCTTTCCCCAGCGTGGACAGATCTCCACCTCTCCTTCTACGCCCGAGAGCGTTGCACAGGTTATTACAGCAACGAGCTGCAGAGACCTCTCGAAAACTTACCAGTCAGACGCAACCTTTTCTTTTTTTTTTTAAAGAAAAACTTCTCCAGTCCCAACATTGGTTCAATATCTTTTTTTTTTTTTTTTACTCCTCCTGGGATTATTATCATTATACTTCAAATCCATTCTCAAACGCACAGAATCCTCTTGCCGGGGAGAGAAACATCACTGACAAAGAAACAAGAGGGAGGGGGGGAACGAGGGAGGGGGCTCGGCGGCCCCCCCACCTACCCAAAAAATCCATGTAGTGCAAAAACAGGAAAAGGGGCTGGGAGAGACACCGAGGGAAAGGAAAGAAGGGCGCAGAAGGGGAAGAAACTTCCCTATCACCCTCCGGTTCTTCGGAAGAGCACCAATTCATTCCCAAATGCGATCAGATGACAAGCAGATCTGAATATCTGAATATGCCTTTCCCCCCCCCTTCTTTTTGTAACAGCTTAGAAAGTCATTGCAAGTTCTTTAAAATACGCCCGGTGTGCTTCCCAGGGTGGATACTGCAGAGGCGCCCTCGGTTTCCTCAGACGTTTCCCAGCTACCCACAGGGACAGCAGATATTAAACCACCGGGGGTTAAGGACTCATCGATTCTCGAGCCTTTGGAAGTCGGGCGGCGGCAAGAAACCTCCGCGGCAAATGCTCCAGTGAGCGAAACCGACAAAGCGCAACGGCCTCGAGGTGAGCGTCGGGGGGGGGGCGTCGTCGAAGAAGCGACGGGGCAGGTCGCCTCTGCGCATCTCTCGCGGGGACGTTTGTCGGGATTGACATTAAAAAAAGGGGGGCCTGGGACACGAACAGCAACAGCAACAACACCAGGCGTGGAAATTAAGAAGAGTGATAAAATTATAATAATAATAATAACAACAACAATAATTATGGTAATATAATATAGATATATGGATATAGGGAGAGGCTCTCTTTCTCCTTTGCGAGGTTTCGTCTCGAAGACGGAGCCTGGCCGGCGGACGCTCGGGGCCCACCGCCTGCCAAGCTCATTGCACACACCCCTGGGAGGGGGGTTTAGGTTGTCGTTCTGTGTTCTCGCCGCAGCGGAACGGGGCAAGTGGCAAGATTCCCCCTTTGGTCGGGCTGATTGTTTAGGCGAGTCTTTTGCCGCTGTGGGCGAGAGAAAGTGCAATCCCACTCTCCTTTCCTCCCTCCCCCCCCCACCGCCCCTGCAAGGGGAGGGCCCCCCTCGCCTACGGAGGGCCGCTCCTGGCTCATACGGTCGTCTCCTCGGCCTTCTTCTTCAGGAGCTTGGCGGAGAGCAGCGAGTGCGAGACAGGGTGCGGGTTCCTCGAGTCC
Organism: Lacerta viridis; assembly: GCA_900245905.1. Classification (NCBI taxonomy): domain Eukaryota; kingdom Metazoa; phylum Chordata; class Lepidosauria; order Squamata; family Lacertidae; genus Lacerta; species Lacerta viridis. Next base: position 16,509 of record OFHU01003470.1, on the reverse strand, counting down.
GGGATCATCAGGCGGACTTTCTGATTGGTCCTTCGCCACTCTGAGTACAGCTGGCAATGGTAGCGGAATGAAACCTGGCCGGTGGGGGGGGTGGGATGGGAAGGGGGGGTCACAAGCGGGGGTGGGGAAGGAGAGCAAGAATAATCAGGGTCACCGTGGGAGAGAAGGCTCCACATTGCCGCTGTCTCAATGGGAAAACAAGAGGGCTAGGGTCTTGTCAAAGCGTTTGCTCTGTACGAGAGCGACTAGAAATTGCCTTTGCATGAAAATCTTTAATCTCAGGGTGGTGGGTTCCAGCCCCACATTGGGAGAAAGATCCCTGCATTGCAGGGGGTTGGATCTGACGACCCCCTGTGTATACCTGAAGGAATGTCTCCACCCCCATCGTCCAGCCCGGACACTGAGGTCCAGCGCTGAGGGCCTTCTGGCGGTTCCCTCATTGCAAGAGGTGAGGTTACAGGGAACCAGACAGAGGGCCTTTTCGGTAGTGGCGCCCACCCTGTGGAACACCCTTCCATCAGATGTCAAGGAAATAAGCAGCTATCCTATTTTTAAGAGACATCTGAAGGCAGCCCTGTTTAGGGACGTTTTTAATATTTAATGCTGTATTGTTTTAACATTCGTTTGGGAGCCGCCCAGAGTGGCTGGGGAAGCTCAGCCAGATGGGCGGGGTACAAATAAATTATTATTATTATTATTATTATTATTATTATTATTATTATTATCCCTTCCAAATCTATGGTCTAACAGGGATGTGTCCCACCCATTTTGCTTTTTCCACCTTGACAAATTTTAGACAGTAAGCTCCTCTGTAAAGTACAAAGGAAGCTGGGTTACAGCGCAGATTGTTGGGTTGGAGGATGGATGGCAACTAACAGATTGAGGCTGAATCCTTACAAGACAGAAGTACTGTTTTGGGGGGACTGGGGGCAGGCAGGTGTGTAGGACTGCCTGGTCCTGAATGGGGAACCTGTGCCCCTGAAGGACCAGATGTGCAGCCTGGGGGTCATTTTGGACTCACAGCTGTCCATGGAGGTGCAGGTCAATTCTGTCTCCAGGGCAGCTCCATCTGATATGCAGGCTGAGACCCTCCCTGCCCGCAGACTGTCTCGCCAGAGTGGTGCATGCTCTGGTTATCTCCCGCTTGGACTACTGCCAATGCGCTCTATGTGGGGCTACCTTTGAAGGTGACCCGGAAACCACAACTAATCCAGAATGCGGCAGCTAGACTGGTGACTGGCAGCGGCCGCTGAGACCACATAACACTGGTCCTGAAAGACCTACATTGGCTCCCAGTGCATTTCTGAGCAAAATTCAAAGTGTTGGTGCTGAGCTTTCAAGCCCTAAACAGCCTTGGCCCAGTATACCTGAAGGTGCGTCTCCACCCCCATCATCCAGCCTGGACACTGAGGTCCAGCTCCGAGGGCCTTCTGGCGGTTCCCTCCCTGCGAGAAGTGAGGTGACAGGGAACCAGGCAGAGGGCCTTCTCAGTAGTGGCACCCTCCCTGTGGAACACCCTCCCATCAGATGTCAAGGAAATAAACAACTGACTTTTAGAAGACATCTGAAGGCAGCCCTGTTTAGGGAAGTTTTTAATGTTTGATGTTTTATCGTGTTTTTAATACTCTGTTGGGAGCAGCCCAGAGTGGCTGAGGAGGCCTGGCCAGATGGGCAGGGTATAAGTAATAAATTATTATTATTATTATTATTATTATTATTATTATTATTATTATGGTCCCTTCCAAATCTATGGTCTAACAGGGATGTGTCCCACAGACCATACCAAGAGGCCCTTGGGCCTGTGCCTCACCCATTTTGCTTTTTCCACCTTGACAAATTTTAGACAGCAAGCTCCTCTGTAAAGTACAAAGGAAGCTGGGTTAGGTCCATCCAGCTCAGGTTTATCCGCATTTATTGGCAGTAGTAACTCTTTGGGAATTCAGGAGCTGGTCTTTCCCCACGGAGGTGCCGGGAACTGAACCTCGGACAAAGCAGGTGATCTATTACTGACCCACAACCTGGCCCCAAATAATAGTAAGGAGGAGGAGGAGGAGGAGGAGGAGACAAATTTAGGGGAAGAAGAACCCCGAGAAGGAAAGCGGGTGTGACCACTCACCAGTGTCCAAAGGACATAGATGGTAAAAAGTGCTATGGTCAGCGCAATCAGGCCGATGGCCTCCAGGCGGCTGTTGAACTGCAGGTGATCTTGGGCACCGCGAAGGCAAAGCCAGCCGGAGATGGCAGCCAGCGGGGTGATGAAAAGGAAACACACCATGTCGCAGAACAGCGTCCGTTTCTCGTTTCGTGGGCCGGGGTCCTTCAGCCACTGGAGAGAAGGAAGGAAGAGACAGAGGGGAATTAATTTGTCAGATGTTCCCCCCCCCCAAATATAATATTTATTAAAGGTTTTTCCAATTAAATCCAAATTACAATACATGATTAAAATTTTCTAACTCCCCTTTCTCTGACTAAGAGGAGCATACTAAACAAACCCCCCTCTCACTGGGGTGATCAATAATTCTTTCCCAATTTAACCACTTACTTTACACATATCATTTTTATTTTTGCGGACTTCCCCGATTCCCCCCCGTTGAATCCCAAATTAACCCTGATTCACAGTTATTGCCAATTAATCCCCATAATACTTTTTCTCCTTCCTACATTTTCCTTAAATCTTTTACTAAAAATATTTTCCCATCTTACAAATCTAATTTATCCATTTAAGCTGTCCTCTGCATTCACTGTATTTCTAAACCTCCATTGCCTAATCCCAAATTCCATTGCAATAACCCAACTGCAATTAACTTTACATTAACTCTTCCCCCCCCTTCCCTCCTGTTCACCATTCATTTAGATAATTTGTCAGAATGAAGGGGAAAGAATCGTGCATTGAAAACTGTTGTCTGTGAGAATGAAAGAAAATTGTTATAAATTAGTTTGGGGATGGTATTTAACACCAGTCAGATTAAAAAAAAAAAACAAGAATTCTGATGGCGCTGAAAGGTATGTCTCTTGTTTGAGAACTCTCAGCGCTGCCTTGTTTGTCCCAAACAAGTTTTATCTCTAGGGAGGAAAGAGGGTGCCTGAGCCTAAATCGAGAGCAAGCAACTGTCTGCGTTCCTGCTGTCCAGCAACACGCTGGAAATGATTTTGCAATCAAATAAACAAGGAAAATTCGGTGTTATGTTGGAGGGGATGCCAGGAAGCGGGGAATTATGTTCACATATGATGGGGTTGTAAATACAGGTGAAACTCGAATAGACTCATGACATGCAAGGCGAGATATGTCAAGCCTTTATTTGTTATAATTGTGATGATTATGGCGTACAGCTGATGAGAACCCCAAATTAACAATCTCAACTTTGGGGTTTTCATCAGCTGTACACCATAATCATCACAATTATAACAAGCAAAGGCTTGACATATCTCACTTTGCATGTCATGAGTCTATCTCATATATCCAGTAGCTAATGAAAACATTTGCTTACATAAATGGACTTTTCCATGATATTCTAATTTTTCGAGTTTCACCTGTAGTTGTTTATTCCTTTGCCATCGGATGGGAGGGCGTTCCACAGGGCAGGCGCCACCACCGAGGAGGCCCTCTGCCTGGTTCCCTGTAACTTTGCTCCTTGCAAAGTTCACGTAAATCCGAGGCGAGGGGAAGGTGGGAGGAAGGCAGGGGAGGAGACGTAGGGGCACTTGCACTCACAGGGGCTCAGCGAGGCCAGACCACCTCTGAGGAACAGCAGCATGTCATCCCTGGCAAGGACAACCCCTCCCCTTTCCAGTAGGACAGTGCAGAGCTAGCAACAGTAGAAGATTTGGGCAGATATTCAGGCGAATGCCATTTGTGAGCTTCCAAATATGTGTATCTGCCTATCCAGCCCCGCTCCCTTGCCTCGGAGGACCCTAGAGAGAACCTCTGATGTGCAGAGGGCAGGGAGCGCCGCCCGATCTATTCCGGTTCCATGGAGAGATTGTGACGTTTCTGCTCCTTTTATCCCACCCGAGCACAATTTCATTTTGAGAATCTTTGGCCCGGGACAAAGCAGAATGCAAGTGTTCCAAAGAAACAGATTTGTTGGTCTCTTCCCCCGCTCAAAACCTCTAGCCTGGAGATCGCGCCATGCGGCAAGCGAGGGGAGCGCAACCCACCTCGATCAGGGGCCTGGGCCGCCGCTCCACGACAAACTCGGTGTGGCACAGTTCGCAGTAGCTCGTGTTGGAGGAGGAAAGCCACTTCTCCAGGCAGCTCTTGTGGACGGTCCCCAAGGTGCCTGTGCAATCGCAGGGCGAGAGCAGGCCTTCTCCGCTTCCGCCTTCGTGGCAGATCCGACAGATTGGGCCATCGCTGCGAGGAGAAGGCAAAAGAGAAGGGGGCTTAAGCCACTTTCAGAAGACCGGGGTGGGGAAAGTGTGTATGGGCAATCTATAAATTGTATTTCGAGGAGTCAAGTGATCTGACATGGCTACCCTTCCTGCCTCTGTTCCTGTTAGGATCGTCCTACTCACGTGTAGGACTCTGGCGGAGACGCATGCCCGACTGGCATGTTCTCTCCCTCCTGGTCGGTTGTTCGGGAGCTTTGAACGCTTTCTTCAGCCCAAACATCACAGCGACTGATACCAAGAGGCATCAGCACACTTACGATCCTGCAGAGCAGGGTTGTCCAACTTCCAAGAGACTGCGATCCACTCCCAGAGTTAAAAACTGGCAGGGGTTCAGGTCAAAGTTGTTGAGCTTTTTTTAGGAAGGAAAGCCCTGATTTTGGGTTCACATAAAAGTTGTTGAGCTTCTTTAGGGAGGAGGAAAGCGACATTGAGCTTTTTTTTAGGAAGGAAAGCCGTTTTTGGTGGTTCAGGTCACTTTAGGGGTGCAGGGCAAAGATGCTGAGGTTTTTTTAGAAGGGTCAAAGTTTTTTAGCTTCTTTGGGGGGAGCCACTGATCTGTCAGTGATCTACCACAGACGTCCAGTGATCTATCGGTAGATCACGATCTACCTGTTGAACATGCCTGCTGCAGAGTATTGGCAGTTTGCGTAACAGAACTCAGTAGCACACCATTTTGGCTAATCTACTTTTATTTACATATAATACCCTCGGAGCATTCTGACTTAGCTCCTTCCTCTTTCTCATCAGACAGCAATGAGAGAAAGAACCAAGGACCATAGTCCCACTTCACCGAACACAGTAATACCAAAACATCGGCTCCATCATTTCCCGCATTGTGGAATGAAAACCAACACCGTCATGTGATAGACGACAATCCCATGACTTGCAACACGGAGCAAGAATCCTAACAGTTCCTTCCCCCTCCCCTTGTCTCTTGTTACCGGTAAGTTCTTTGATGGTATGAAGAACAGCCATTAATGTCTTAAATCAGCTGGGAGGAAGTGACAGTGCTAGGTACCTTCTTTGATGTTGGACATTGTTTTGAGAAAGTGAGGCATCGGGAGCAGGTGGCTAATGAATTATCTGCACGTAGCCAGTTCGGCAAGCCAAACAGCCTACTAACTATAAATCGGATGGTTGTGGGCAGAGTTTTTGAGAAGCTTGGGCACGGACTGATTGGCCAACCTGAGGCTATCTGGCGGAGTCACTTTGCCGCTTCTTGAGGGCTTCCAAGTGGCAGATGGACGTGCTTGCTTGGTGTGTATATATCGCTTGCTGTTTAGAACAAACTCTTTAATCTTCTCACCCACTGGCGTTTTGTATTACTTCTGAATCTCATTTTGAAAGAACCACCTTGCTTTTGGCAAGACAAAAGCCTGATGGCTTAGGCTGCGACCTGAAAACACCTCTGCTACCTTTTGGGTTTCTAGGACCATTTTACCTGCTAACCAAAAAAGATTCTGAACTTGATCAATTCACCACAGGTCAGCCATCATTTGTTTCTTGGGGTCTGTGCATGATGGAGAACTTCCGGCCAAGGAGTTAATTTGGCCTAGGGGGCCATTTCTCCAAAACCACACCCACCTGTCAATCAACTGAAGTCGCTGTGTGACGTCGGGTGATGATGGACAGGTGGTGGGGCTCAAATCTATGCTGGCTGCGACCACCAGTTCCCCACAGAGAACTGGCACACGGCTGAAACAGCAGGATTTCACGCCTGCTGATCAGCTGGTGAGCAGACCTCCGGTGAGTTTAGGATTGAAACTCCTCTCACCAGCTGATGAGAGAGTTCAATCCTGCCGGGTGCTGCTCCGGCAATACGTAGGGAGCGTGCTGGAGAAGCAGGCCGCAGCCCTCCCCCCCTCCTCAGGTCAACTTGGACAGATGGGCAGTCCTGCTCACCAATCAATCACCAGAAATCCTTGTGACATCAGATGATTGGCAGACGGGTGCTCCCGTCCGCCACTTAAAGTTGGCCTGCAGCGGCAGGGAGATAGAGATCTGGCCCGCCAGGCCAAAAACATCCCCCTTCCCTGATTGACAGTCTTGAACAGGCTTGCTTTTTCTCAGCCCTCACGTAAAGACCGAGGGCGTGAACAGGAGCAGGTGGGTAGGTCGACCGCATCTGCCTGCATCTCTCCACCCTCTGGAAAACAAACGCATTCCGCTTCGTGTGTTCCACCAGAGAATCTAGAGAATGTGAGATAAATTCCAGCAGGCAGCAGCGGAAGCATCACAAAGGGTGTCTGGAGAGATTGTGCGCAGGGGGCGAGTTAGTCGGACTAACAGGAAGGGACCATAGATAAGCCGCTCCAACGCAGGAAGAAACATGGGAAGTTGCCTTCGACAGAGTCAGGCCTTTGGTCCGTCTAGCTCAGTGCAGCCTACACTGTCTGGCAGTGGCTCCCCGGAGTTCTAGACAGGGAGATTCTCCCGACCGTACATGGAGATGCCGCGAACTGAACCCAGGTGCTTCTGAACGCAATGCCAGAGTTGCATCCCTTCTTCCTCAAACCCCAGTGCTAGAAATTCCCCCGTTGCCAAGCATGTTCTGCCCCTGGCGCGGGTCCAATCGCGACCACGCGGAGATCTCTAGGTGCCAGGCTCGCGGCTGACATCTCCATCTGGCTGGCCCTTCCAGGTGACTTAAGCAGGGTTTGTTTGAACACTTCTGCTATGGGGAAGCTCTTTAGATTTGAGTAGATAAATAGGTATGGGGGAACGCAAAATGTCCCTTAGAGGAGGACCTGAAACATTTCCCTTAAAGCTTGATTTTGTTTTATTCCGCATTGTTTTACTTTATATTTTAAACTGCTTTGAGACTGTTTCTTTAAAATACAAAGCGGTGTAGAAATGAAATTAATTCTTCTTCTTCTTTTTCTTCTTCACTGGGGGGAAAATGGTGCCTAGACATTCCTGTTGGAGATTCATTCCCCGTGTGCAGTCATGGGTTTGTTGTCTATCACATGACTGGCTGGGTATGTGTTTTGATTCCACAGGAATGGGATGTGACGAAGACAGGATGTTTTTCTTACTGTGTTCCCTGAAGTGGGACTATTGTCCTTTGTTCTTACTCTTTGCTATCTAATGCCAGAGATAGAGGGAGCCATGTTGCAGTGCTCCGTGTGTATTTATATGTAAATAAAGTAGATTACCCTAAATGCTGAGTTGCTGAGTTCTGTTACACAACTGCACAAACCACTGAGGATCCCTAAGTGTGCTGATGTCTTCTGGCATCAGTTGCTGCGATGTTCGGGCTGAGGAATGCTTTTGAAGCTCCTGAACGATCGCCCAGGAGGGAGGGAACATGCCGGTCGGGCATGTGTCTCTGCCAAGCTCCTACTCGTGTGTAGGACACCCTGACAATTCCATTGTGGCAACCATAACCTAGGTTAAGGTGCCAAAAAGAAGTGCCTAGCCCTAGACAACCTGTTGTGGCAACCACAACCCAGGTTTAAGGTGCCATTTGGCGATTAGCTAATATATCTGAGTTTCTAACACTGCTCAAACTACGTAGGGTTCCAGTCCTCTGAATAAAAGGCTGTTTTAAGTGGGTAACAGGAGGAGGCACAGACTTGCGTATCATTATGTTTTTGCAGATGTCCTTCCAACTCTGTCCCCCCCCCCCCAACCATCGCTAAAAGGCTTTCTGCTTCTTTGACTCTAAACTGAACTTGGCCCTTCAGGGTCAAAGGACGCTGGCCTGCCAGCTAACCAGGCTCACATCCCTGGACCAATCCATCGCAAACCTGGGGCGCCTCGGCCTCACCTCTGCGTCCCCAGGGCTTTGATGACTGTTGAGAGCAGCCGTCCGTCCTTGGCCGTGACTTGGGTGACGTACTGAGGGCGCCCAAAGTCGGAATCTTCCACCGACTTGGACAACGCAGCGCTGCCCGGACAGTCACACAGCGAGCCGGGGAGGTGGCAGCAGTCGCCCGTTGTCATGGCAACCGAGGGTGCGCCGGCATCAGCAGCCAGAGAGCAGAATCATGGTACGCCTGAGGAAGAGACAGAAAGCGCTGGTCAAAGTCGGGCCCAGTACAACTCGTGGCTTGTCGCTTTGCTGCTCAATTGGGGCAGGGATACCTCAGGGGGTGGGGTCCCCTCCCGGCTGCTCACTAGCCACACACACACACACACACACACACTTACATTGCTGCCCAGAAATTTTTAGAAACCAAAAAAATACTGTGATTTTTTGGAACAACAAACAGAATGAATTTCAGCAGGGACAAATGTCAGAGTCTACACTCAGGCAGAAAGAACGACGTGTATCTTGAGCAGAAAAGCTTTATGTTAAAACCATAAACCATGGTTGGAGGGGGGGGGAAAACAGAGTTGGAAGGACATCTGCAAAAACATAATGATACATGTCGATCTTCGCACACTTAGGTGAGGAATCGTATGAATATATGCTTCCTTAAGAGTTTTCAATTTAATTCAATGCATGTAACTATTATTATTATTCATTATTTTCAGTTGTTATCTCTGAGGAACGTAGAAAAAAGCAGGATATACTTATATGATTTCTTCAAACTTATACGACCCCTTAAGACCCAGCTGATGAAGGTGAATACATCCTGGTTTCTGATCCATAACTGACTTCTGACTTTTGCTCAATGACTGAAACTAAGATCTTCACATCAAACCTGACTATGGACTAACATGAACTTGTCTCTATTCAAAGACTCTCATTTCCAATACTGTAACGGATTATTGTGTTGTACATATCCCTGTGAGTTTGAGTTTGTAATCTCTGTTTGAGTTTGTAATCTCTGTCTGAATATATGTATTTGAATGGATTAGTTTTTGATATAATTTACTATTGATTTGCGAGTAGGGACTACTCCCATGGCAGCTACTGAGGAGAGGAGACAGAGAGATCACCAAGCATACCTGTCTTTTTCCTAAGTCCAGCGCAGCTTGCTTTCCCCTGCCATGCAGCAGGACGCCAACATGGACCAGGAATGCAAGAGGACTCTTTGGGTCTGACAGAAATGCAGTCAAGACCCCAACAAGCAGCTTCCTGAAGTTTATTCAGAGTTAAACAGAAATAAAAGAGGAGGCAAAAGGTTGCTTCGAGAAAATAAGGCAAATGGTTTGGTCTAAGCCAGGCATAGGCAAACTCCAGCCCTCCAAATGTTTGGAACTACAATTCCCATTATCCCTGACCACTGGTCCTGTTAGCTGGGATGATGGGAATTGTAGTCCCAAACATCTGGAGGGCTGGAGTTTACCTATGCCTGGTCTAAGCCTATCTTCCTTGCTGCGGTTACTTACTTGCTTTTTTTAAAATTTGGATTTTGCATTCTATTTTATATATATATATATAATTTTTATCAAATTTTCCATTTTACAATTAAAAGTACTCATTTTTACATCCTTATCAATGACTTCCCTTCTTTTCTTTCCATGGTTCATTTTACATATAATAAATCCCTGCATATTTTACAAAAACTAAACCATTCAGTATTCAATTACGTATTACATTAAAAATAAATAAATAAATCCTTCCAGTAGCACCTTAGAGACCAACTAAGTTTGTCCTTGGTATGAGCTTTCGTGTACATGCACACTTCTTCAGATTACATCAAAGCTTATTTACACTGTTGAATTTATCTTAATGCTGCCAGCGTTTTCAGCTGTACACAGTTATTTCCCATATATTCAATAAACGTTTTCCAATCTTCTCTAAACCTATGTCCTTCTTGTTCTCTTATTCTACATGTTAAGTCTGCAAGCTGCACACATTCTGTCAAATTAAGTTGCCAATTTTCTTTGGTTGGGACCTTGCTGGTTTTCCATTTGGGGCTAACAAAACACGGGCCACAGTAGTAGCATACATTTTCTGACCCCTGGGAATTTCAGTCTGAATTATGTCCAACAAAAAAGAGACTGTTTTGGGGGGGAAAGTACTTTTAAACATTTTTTCAATTCATTATGGATTATTTCCCAGTACTCTTTTACCCTTTTACAGGTCCACCACATATGAAAGAACGTTCCCTCAACCTCTTTGCATCTCCAGCACTTATCTGACTCAGTCTTATACATCTCAGCAAGCCTACTCAAGAGTTAAAATACCATCTGTGAATCTTCCCCGCTGCGATGACTTACAATCGAGTGTAAAATAGCAGCGTTTAAGGTCAAGAGACTATACGGCATCAAAGCTCCTTTTAAGAGTTTCTGGCTCAGGTGAGTCTTGAGTTGACAGGTATAACACGGTCCACCGTCCTAATCACAATGCACTCAGGTCAGTGGGAAGGATGCCTGGGGGGGTCAGAGGCTGAGATGCTCTTTGGATGGGTCATCCAGGTGACAAAAGGAGACTTTCTTCAGCTTCCGTGTCTCGTTCATCAAGGCAAAATGGAGAAAAAGACACTGGCAATCTTTAAATGGCAAATGACCATAAGTGAGGCCTGTACACACACTCTATCAAAAAAGAAACATACGAGCTGAAAGGGACCCTTTCAATACAGTGGTAGCTTGGTTTTCGAACAGAATGCGTTCCGGGAGTCCGTTCCGACTCCCGGAACCGTTCAAAAACCAAAGCGCGGCTTCCGGTTGGCAGCAGGAGTATCCTGCAGCCAATTGGAAGCCGCGCTGGACATTCGGCTTCCGAAAACCATCCGAAAACCGGAACGCTCAATTCCGGGTTTCGATTGTTCGGGAGCCGATTTGTTCAGGAGCCAAGGCGTTCGACTCCCAAGGTACAACTGTACAAGAATATGCAGAGCTCTGTCCTTTTTAGGGATTGAACCTGCAACCTTGGCGTTATCAGCACCATGCTCTAACGCAGGGGTCCCCAAACTAAGGCCTGGGGGCCGGATGCGGCCCGATCACCTTCTAAATCCGGCCGGGGACGGTCCGGGAATCAGTGTGTTTTTACATGAGTAGAATGTGTCCTTTTATTTAAAATGCATCTCTGGGTTATTTGTGGGGCCTGCCTGGTGTTTTTACATGAGTAGAATGTGTGCTTTTATTTAAAATGCATCTCTGGGTTATTTGTGGGGCCTGCCTGGTGTTTTTACACGAGTAGAATGTGTGCTTTTATTTAAAATGCATCTCTGGGTTATTTGTGGGGCACAGGAATTCGTTCATATTTTTTTCCAAATTTTAGTCCGCCCCCCCAAGGTCTGAGGGGCTGAAAAAGTTTGCTGACCCCTGCTCTAATGTCTAACCAACTGAGCTATCCAAGCATGACAATAGAAATCACACACATCCTATTCTGCATCTGTGCAGACCCCAGATTCTCACAAACATGACATATTGGCAGCAACACGGTTTCAAAGGTGAAGGAATGCAATGTGTGTGCAACAGGGCAGGGCGCGGGGTGTGTGTGTGTCAGACAACATAGCAGACTTTGTATTTATGTCTTAGTTAATTAAAGAACAAAAAGGCGGGGGGACATCTCCCAAGAGTATCCCCATTGTTCAAGAAATGCATGTGGCCTGCATCAGTCAGCAAATGTCCAGGAAGGAAGGAAGGACTGTTCCTGGAAAAAGAGCTGCCTTTCTGGTCTTCATCGTTCTGAAAAGCAGTCGCTTGGATAATAAAATAGGGAACATCTCCTCCCTTTTCACTTGGTTGATTTCTAAGCACCCGACCCAAGGAAGGCAACATCCCATAAAACTTAGCCAGGGTGAAACTGGCCCCACAACCGGTTGAGCGCCAACTCTTCTCTGGAGTGAGGGAGAATTACTTTGCCTATGCATTCTCAAAATGCACAGCTCAAAGTCTTCAAGATGTGTGTTGCACAGCCCCAAGAGAAAAGCAACAAAGAGTATATCATGGCACCTTAAAGACTTTACCAGTTTATTGTGCCATGGACGTCTGTAGACCGCAGGCTACTTCACCAAGGGTTATCCTAAAGTAGCGGGTATGGGGGGATGGAACTCTCCATTAATTGTGTAGCATATCCTTCCAATGCAAATAGCAGCTTCAAAGGAGCTGGTCGCACAGCAAGGGAGGAAAGGGTTAACTCCCACCCTACATTTCTGCCTGCTCCAATCCAGTTAATTATCAGTACCCGCTTTCAGTTGGGTCCTATTCATATTTAAACAAAACAAAACATGCATGTTAAGTCTAGTTGGGTCCGTAAACATAATTAAGTTCTGTCAGGAATGCTTTGATGGTGTTTCCTGCTTGGCAGGGGGTTGGACTGGATGGCCCTTGTGGTCTCTTCCAACTCTATGATTCTATGATTCCCACAAATTCCACTGAGCTTCATGACGGGAGTGGGAATTCAAACCCCAATCTCCCAAGCCCTCGTCCATCACTCTAACCATTACGCCACACTGGCCCTTTAGAGTCCTTCTGCTATGGGGCAAGCTCTATAAATTAAGCAATAGGTAAAAAAAATATGGGGAAAGCGAAATGTCACTTAGAGAAGAATCTGAAATATTTTCCCGGAATATCTTCCCGTACTGTAAATGTATCGCAAATTTTTAATAAATGTTTAAATAAAATAATTATAAAGCCACACACACAATGACGTAAGCCACCCTAATATTCTGTATGAATGCACACAGATAAGATCATGTTAGAAAGGCAGCCTCTGCACTTTAAATATCCTAAATCGGGTTTTAGGAAAAAAGAGCAAAGCCAGTGCAACAGAACGTTCGACACAAGCTTCACTCTGCTGGATTCAGTATCGTGGCCCTCCACAACCACAACCACACACACACACACACAGTTTTGCAGAATAAGAATCATGTCAAGGTCAACACTTGCCATTTGGCCCACAACCACAAGCAATCTCTGGGCTCCCAGATGGACATCAAAGATGGACCAGTAGCCTAACTCACTCCAAGGCAGTTCCCGCTGTTCCTAAGCAGTACACACAAAGTTTGGGGGTCATTCCCACCCTAAAAACAGCCCAGAACACAGAAGGGCAGTCTTTTTATCTATTTAATCTATATCCTGCCCATCCTCCCAAAGGAGTCCAAGGTGGTTTCTGGTACCACTGGCTGAGACCAAGATGAAGATCAGTGAGGTGGCAGCTGTGTTTGAAATTAGCCGAGTGCCTGGCGCATTTTGCACCCAACTATAAGGGACGCGGGTGGCGCTGCGGTCTAAACCACTGAGCCTAGGGCTTGCCGGTCGGAAGGTCGGCGGTTCGAATCCCCGCGATGCAGTGAGGTCCTGTTGCTCTGTCCCAGCTCCTGCCAACCTAGCAGTTTGAAAGCATGACAAAGTGCATGTAGATAAATAGGTACCGCTCCAATGGAAAGGTAAACAGCGTTTCTGTGCGCTGCTCTGGTTTGCCAGAAGCGGCTTAGTCATGCTGGACACATGACCCGAAAATACTGTCTGCAGACAAACGTCGGCTCCCTCGGCCAGCGCCGCAACCGCAGAGTCATTCGCAACTGGACTTAACTGTCAGGGGTCCTTTACCTATCGGCTACTTGCAACCAACTGGAAGATGCCTGGGCACCAGGATGGAGCCTGACACCATCTGAAGGCGCATGCCTGGGGATCCTTGGAACTGGACTGTTTCCACACACTCATGCCCCATCCTGTAGAATTCTATCTGTTTTATCTCATCTGCACAATCAGAATGAATTTCAGGAACCAAAATGCTTTTTCTGCACAGCCTGAGCAGGACCAGTGAACAACGCCATAGCTAACTGTTGTCGCTTGTCTTCACTTACTCCACCCCACTGCCCTGCTCACAGTTTCTTAAGTTATTCTTAAGTTATGAATGGTCTGTGTCCCTACTATTAAGAAAAAGAGCCGGGATAGGCCAAGCGACTTTTCTTCTTACATTCTCAAAGTTCTATACCTAGCTCAAGGTTGTCATCCGAACGAGCCAGATGTTTAACTGATATTCAGTCACAGTCAGTCCATCATTTGAAAAATAAGACCTTGCCCCAAAATGACAAGCATATATTCTGTTTTGGCAACTGCAACCTTGGTTTAAGGAGCTATTTGGCACCCAGCTTATACACCTGAGTTTCTAACACAGTTCAGGACGCCCAGCCATCTTCTTCCTTGGCTAAAGCACCCCTCGCCCCCCACTGCTACTTCACACAATGTTAAAGTAATGCAGAGCATTCACTGCCATAAGAGGTACTGGGGACCTTTGGTCTTCTAGGTGTTACTGAACTACAACTGCCATCACACCCACCAACCTTGGCCGTTGGCTATGCTTTCCAGGGCTGACAGGTGATGCCGTTCAGCAACATCTGGAGGGCCAAAGGTACAGGACGTAGAATCATAGCTGTCAACTTTCCCCCTTTTTTGCGGGAAATTCCCTTATTCCAGCGCCGTTTCCCATTGCAAAAAAAAGGGAAAGTTGACAGCTCTGTGTAGAATCTCCCATTGAATTACGGGGCAGTCCAGTGCTCACACACCAACTGTTGAACTGTCTGGACCTTTCCTGTTACGGCTGACGAGTTCACTAGTTAGTAGTTACCTAGGTCCTCCCCTCCCCACCCCATTTTTGATGATGCAGGGACCTCCTTTCAGTTGGTAAGATTCGTTCAACAGTGGGACAGTCTCCCCGGCGATGTGGTGGCCTCTCCTTCCTTTTCCCAGCAGAGGTTGGGTGGCCACCTGTTAGCTGAGATTCCTGCATGGAAGGAGGGGGGGGTTGGCCTGATGACCCTCGGGGGTCCCTCCCATGGAGCCTCCATATCCAGAGGCAGTGTACCTGCAGCCTTCCCACTGGGGTGGGGATTTGGGAGCAGGGTTCTGGGTTAGGCTGGCCTATTCTGAGCAGGGTTCTGGGTTAGGCTGGCCTATTCTGAGGCGGGGAGGGGGGGGGGAGTCGATCCAGCAAGGCAGAGCCCCTCCAAAGGCACCCGCAGGCCCCCTCCTGCCCCCTTCCTGGAGCGCCTGTCACTCAACCCCAAGCCCCGCCCCCTTCCCCTCCGTACCTGCGCCCCGCCCCTTCCGCCAGAGCCCCGCCCTTCCGCCGGCCCGTTCCTTGGCGGCTTCCCTTCAGGGCCGAGGCTCCGGCCGCCCCATGTCCTCAGGTTGGCGGATGCTGAGGAAGAAGAAGCGCGGGAGGAGGAGGAGGAGGAGGCGGCCGCCTCCGCCTGCCTCTGTCAGCGGCGTCCGCACCTGACTGGAAGCGCCCGGCACGCCCACTTTCCCCCTCCGCTCAGCCAATCAGTTCCCGGGCCAGCGGGGAAGGCTTCGGAAATCAGCCAATGGCGCGGCCTCGAGCGAAGCGGCGCCCTCCCCCTTTGGGAGGGGAGCGCTCGCGCACGCGCAATCGGGCGGCGCAGCGCGAGGCGTAACGGTCACGGCCCAGGCGGCCAATCAATCCGCTGCTGCTGTCCGGGGTTGGGGGGGAAGAAGAGGAAGAGAAGGGGCGGGGCCTCTTACGACGCCCAGCCACGCCTCCTGGTTGGATCTGCTCCAAACCAAGGGGGAAAGGCGAGAGATTCTCAGCGGAGCGGACGTGGATTTCAGGTTCCCATTCGAACAAGGATGCAGTTCCCTCTTTAGGTGGACAAATATAGAGGGTGAAAAAATGCCATCAAAATTTATTAGGTTTTTTTTCTTTCTTTCCGGATTTTAATGACGAATAAAGTACCTTTAAATAGCACTTTTAAAAAAAAGAAACAACCCCAAAAGCAAACATTAAGTGAAATTGAGCCTACCCAACTGAGTGGGCATTTAAATAATAATAACAATAATAATAATAATGCAAAAAGGACATACCGATCTTAAAAAAAATAAACTGACAGCTCCAGCTGCGTCTGTAGGAACGGAATGCATTGGCACTTTGGAGGGGTGTGGGTGGCCAATCTCTGCTCTCCCCCCCCCGCCCCCAAACCCCAGGCTGCTGGTCTACTACAATTTCCATAATACGTACTGCTCGGGCTAATGGGAGCTGGAGTCCCTTCAAAATCTGGAGGAGGAAACACGTCACACACACCCTTATGGGTATCTTGAGATGCACTCAAGGATCCCAGGAAGAAAACTACTGATGGACAGAGATGCAATTGCACATTTCAGCTGTGGGAAAGCTCGCTCCATCGGCTCAGCGGTGACAGGCCAGCCCCACCAAGCCTCCTCTCCCCTCAACTGCCATTGTGGGCAACCACTGCATCAGGCTGGCCCAGTGGGAGAGAAGGGAAGCAGTATGGCTCATCTCACCAGCTTTGC